>MU228106.1:2127973-2154125 GCA_018584345.1 Thuja plicata
GAGAGAGAGAGAGAGAGAGAGAGAGAGAGAGAGAGAGAGAGAGAGAGAGAGCCAAGAATGAGAGCCAAGCTCATACAATGAGTCACTTGAAGTGACGAAGTGCTACAACTAGTGCTTGTGTTACTAAGAATGAGGAGAAGCATCTCTTTAAGTAGAGATGGAAGAAGGAGTTTGAAGTGTAACTCCTATGTGAATGTGAGCCACATTCATAAAGTGTGTGACACTTGTGTAAATTCTACTTAGGGAGGAATCTAAGGGATACCTTGGTTTATCCCATTTAAATAATACAACCAAGGGATAATAAAATACATAAAAATAATTATCCTCACAAGAGGATGAAATCAGTGTAGGGATTCCATAGGAATCTCCTAATTACAAAATGCAAGTAAATATTAATTTGTAACACCCCCCTTTAATCTTTAGTTGGGGTTTTACAAAAAACTACAACTGGATTATCCTTCTTGTAGTAGAGGAGGATAATTTGTGTTTCTTCACTTTGTGTTGATAGTAGGTGATGGTGCAATGATATATGCTTCGATCATGAAATAGGGTTCCTTTGAGTGTTGCAATACATAGGTTTAGGTGTTTGTTGAGATAGGCCCAAATGTTCAAGTACACGTGGAGATTGATCATAGTTTCTTCTCCAAGAAATATTACCTAAAAAATGATAATAACCACAAGTAGATCTCCCATAATTGGGATCTCCCTTTAGATATGAATCAGTAAAATTTGATAAAGTAAAAATAGATTGAGAATCATTAAATATATCATTCATTGCATAAAGAGATTTTGTAAATCAAATGAAATCATCACTAGATGCAGAATCAAAAGTAGAGCTAGTATAGTCACTATCAATAATATTACCATTATCATAATGAGGAAGATTAGAGTTTAGAGGAGGTTGGTCCTCCATAATAACCATTTGAGTGTCACAAAATTCATAATTCACTTTGGAGAAAATAGGAACATCATCTCTTGTAATACATGAGGGAAGAGTGACATTGAGAAACGTATCAATAATTTCATCTTCTTGTTTTAAATTATCATCAAAAGCAGAATATGTATGAGAATAAGAAACATCAGCAAACTGTAACATGTTATCTCTATGAAGAAAATAGGTAGCTAGGGGATCATCCTAAAAACAAGCATCATCACATGGGTCATCCCAAATAGGAAAGTCATTTAAAGGATACATAATGTCACAGTGCAGTGTAGAGTTTTGGTGAGTTTGAAATGTGTTCTCCAAGACATGCCAAGCCTGATGAGCCTCAGTACAATTGGAGATAAGGTGATATAAGTATAGATTTAAAGAGAAGCCAATTAGACCAAACACTTCCTCATCTTTCAACTACCAGGAATCATGGTCAGGCTGAGGAGTGGTGGATGTCGGTTTCAAAACTGGTGAAGACACAATATTCAAAAGGTGGCGAGATTTAAAAAAAGTAGACATGTGCGTCCTCCAAACAGAATAATTTGAACTTGTAAGTTTAAAATTTGGCATTAATGTTGTCATGATTAATTATCAAATTTAACTGAAATAAAGTTAAATACAAGTTGCAAGAATATAGTGATGAAGCTAAAAATCCAAGATAACGCGATTAGTAAATGTCACTATGCAAGAATTTGTAACAATTAAAAAAATTTATATTTTTTGTGAAAGTGATGAAACAAATTTTAATGACAATTAAATAATAAATTAACAATTGAATTAAGTTTATAATACAAACTAGAAATGGGTTTAAAATGATATAGAAAGATATTAAGCAGAAAAAAAGGTATAACAATTTTAAAAAATTATATTTTAAAAAAAATTAAAAAAGGTTTCAAGATTAAACTTTATTTTGTTAAGTAAACTTTGATAACTTTAAAAAAAATGAACAAAGTTGTTAAATATAAACTAAGAAACTAAGAAGGAGAGGAAGAGACCCTGCAAAAAACCAAAAAAAGTTATAATGATAAGCAACAAAAGAAACAACATAGATGAGAAGAAGGAAGACTACGTGGATAAAACTAAATATACCATGCAATGATATGATTAAGAAAAAAAATGATAAAGAAGCTAATGAATAAACTGAAGGAACAAGTTGGAAGAAACCTACAAAGAATCAAAAAACGTTAGGAAGAAAGATGTTATAATAAGAAAATGTTATGGAAATAAATGATGAAATAAAAAAAAATGTTCAGACTAAATAAAGCTTGCGAGGACAACCTGTAGAGAACAAAGATGAATCTAAAAAGTGGTCAACATTGAGGATATGCCCTACCCCATGCTATTCTTAGGTTAGATCTTGTTGGTTGAGATTTGACTGATGCAATGATGAAGATCCTTACTGAGAGAGGGTATTCATTCACAACTACTACAAAGCGACATGCCCAATGGAGGTGGTCGCAGGGGGCTAAGCGGAGGAGATCAACTCCAGTGTCTTGGTCCACAACGGATGGAAGGAGAAAAGGGAAGAGGGAGATAGAAGAGGGGAGCAGAGGCCAAAGGGGCAGTGTGTGGGAGTGGAGCACAGTGGAGACCCCCGGTGGCACTGTTCTCTTTTATCACAGGCAGCGGAGGGAAGTACTGCTATGAGAGATGGTACAAAAACTGAATACTGCTACCCAATGGATGAAGGCTATGCAAAGAAAGGAAGGCTGAAGAAAAAGTCTGTGAAAGGAAGAAGTTTGAGGAAATCAATATATAATATTTAATGTTCCTTCTCACACCAAATGAGAAGAAATATGAAAAGAGAAATGTAAAAAATGTTATGATAAGGTACTGCAGCTCTAAAAAAGAAAGAGGAGGGCTGCGATGATGAAGGAAAAGACAAACAAAGATAAAGAGATTTAATGCTGCGTGAAAATGCGTGAAAGGAGCGTTGCAAGGGGAAGTAAAACCTTATGCTAAGAGACCAAGAAACCAAGTAATGCTATGTGAAATGCTAAGGAAGCTATGCTAAAAAAGATGAGGATATGTACTATAGCGTGAGGTTTGAAGTATGTTGTGCAAAGTTCAATAGTTTGTGCAAGGTAAAGATGGGGTTGCACTGTGAGTTTGTTAAGAAGGTTTAAAGTATTAAACAATGCTGCTAAGAATAAGGAAAGAGGGAGACAGAGTGTTAATAGATATAATGAAAACAAAGATATACACATAAATATAAAGAGAGCAGAATAATAGAGATAAAAAAGAGTTATAAACAGGAGGACAGAGATAAGTTGAAGGAACAAATAGAAGATGAATAAAATATATTAGTTAAATCCCATTTCCATAACAAAATAGAGATGTTAGAGAATACAGAGATTGATATAAATTGAAACCTTCAAGAATAAGAGTAAAAATCTTTAAACAAAGATTAACTTAGATTTAATATAAATCCTACACCAAATTTTAGACAAATAGATTATTAACAGAATTCCAGATATAAAAAACTAAGATCTATAACCCTACAAGAGAGATTATTAGATTTAGAAATGTTAAAAAAAATAGTGAGAGCATCAGAGAGAAATCTGCACAAAAAAAATTAGAATTTTTTTTTCCTCAATAAGATTAGTAAAAAAACATGAAATAAACTCTCTCAAGAGGTCTCCAAAATTTGGAGTGCTCCAAGATGTGGTAGCTCCTTCACCTGTACACTCAAAAATGGATTAAACCAACCTGGTCTAACACCATGTTAAAATAATAACAAAAAAAAAGAGAGACAAGAAATTGTTTAATTCAAAGAGCAAGGAGAAAAGAGATATACCATGAATAAATCAGAAAACTAGGAGCATTCACCAAGAGAAAGACAAGGAGACAAGATTTTGAAGGGGGAAAAGCATTAAAAAAACCCCGTGAATAAATATGAATGGAAAAATTGCCTAAGAATGTGAGAGAGAGAGAGAGAGAGAGGGAGAGAGAGAGAGAGAGAGAGAGAGAGAGAGAGAGAGAGAGAGAGAGAGAGAGAGAGAGAGAGAGAGGCTCATACAATGATTCACTTGAAGTGACGAAGTGCTACAACTAGTGCTTGTGTTACTGAGAATGAGGAGAAGCATCTATTTAAGTAGAGATGGAAGAAGGAGTTTGAAGTGTAACTCCTATTTGCATGTGAGCCACATTCATAAAGTGTGTGCCACTTGTGTAATTTCCTCTTAGGGAGGAATCTAAGGGATACCTTGGTTTATCCCATTTAAATAATACAACCAAGGGATAATAAAATACATAAAAAGAGTTATCCTCACAAGAGGACGAAATAGGTGTAGGGATTCCATAGGAATCTCCTACTTACAAAATGCAAGTAAAGATTAATTTCTAACAAAAATACTAGAAAATGGGATGGTCTATATCATGAATTGCCTATTCCCAATATGAAGGTTTATGATTATTATATTCATCTACAAAAGGATTTTTATGTTGATGGCTATATGAAAGTTAATGGAATTTTTCTAGGAAGGTTGATTTTTGAGCTACAGGGGAACATTGAGAAAACAATGTCGGAGGAGGCTAAGAATTTTGTTAACACCTTTGGGAGTTTCTTCATACAGTTTAGAAGATTTATTTACCTAAGGATTGGTGGGTTTGAAGGGAAACCATTCAAATTGCCAAGGTATGCCCTAGACCTGCATGTTATAGCAGAGGTTGGTTGCCAGTTGGCTCATGTGCATAAAAATCTAAAAGAGAGAAAGGGAAGGGATAAATCCAATTTTTCTATTCAAATAGGTATTTATACTTGTAAGAACTCTTCTGATGCCCTTAACTTAGAACAAGAATTGAAAAAATTGAAGCTGCAAACTTTTGAGGCTAGGAGGGATTTTGATATTAGGACATATGTTGCTTGACATTTTTGTTTGCCTTCTAAATTCCATCATGTTCCTCAGTCGGAAGAGTTCTAGGATAATTGTGTCGATGATTTTGAGGTTAGAAGAAGATCATTGTGCAGGTTTACTTTGAATCAAATAGTTGAGTTGGAAACATGCATTGATGCCACAGGAATTGAAGAGGAAAAAGATGAAGAGATACTTGATAAACACTATGTGGAGAAAATTCAAGGGCTGCCACTCCCTGGGATTGACTGGAATATAGAAGAAAGAGAGAGTATCCCCATTAAGAATCTTAGTGTAATAAAAAGAATTGAAAAATGGGTTGCCAGCAAAAAGCCACCTCTCTATAGAAAACACAACACTAGAGGATCAATTCTTAATGCTCGTGTTGAAAATTCTATCCTAATTCTAATGAAGTTTTTTCTATTGCAAGTAAATCTAAACCTAAAAATAAAAAAGTTGCTGGACCTAAGGTCAAGAAATAGAATTCTCCTCATCTAGTTTCATCTCCAAGAATTTCTAGAAGTAGGGCTATCAAGAAAAAGGTCAAGGGAATCAAAGAAAAGGAGGTGATTGACCTAGAAGGAATGGATACTTTGGTGGGAGACGTAAACTCATAGTACTCTATTTCAGAAGAAGTTGTTCGAGGAAAGGATGATCAGAAAGAAGTGAAAGATTCTCCAATGTTGTCACCTTTCACCCCGACCCGGGGAATGATAGACTCTCAACAGACACCGGATCCCACGTTAAAATGGATGGAGACATCTATCAGCAAGAAAAGAAATGTCCTACCAATAACGTTTCCAATTGAAGATATGGTGAGTAAATGTTTGGGTTCCTCAGCAAAACCAAAAAGGATCAAACTAGAATCCAGAGTGGACATTGATGAAAAAATAGGGCACTGGTTTGCTAAATGTGCAATTCCCAAGAATGATAAAGAGATTTCTAAACCTAATGTGGAGGATTTCACAATTAAAAAAATAGATCTTGGGTATGCAACCAGAGTAGCTGATGTCAAGCATCTGGAAAAGTCAACAAAAAAGATCATTCATAGGTCTTTTAAAGATGAGAATGACAAACATGAGATGAAAGCAATGATCCAGAGGATGGATAAATTCATTCAAGAATTTTGAGATCCTAACCCTCTCCCTTTGATGGTAGATCCACAGTCATTTGACCCACGATCACCAGATGTGAGGAAAACCTTGGACTAGATTCAAAAGAATAAGCTAATTATAGACGCATACATCAAGTGGATCCAAGCCATGATGCAAAAAGGGAGTAAGTATATAAATTAGTTGGTTAAGACTCATGAGGTACCCAATTCAATTGTGAATGAAATTCTGGTAGAGCTCTCAGAATGGGAAAAAGAGAAAAAGAGGTGGCTGAAGATAATGAATCAACTGAATGAAATAGAGAAGTATGGGGTGAATAAATTCCTAGCTAAGAAGTTAGTGCTAGGTGTTAGCTCCTTTTCTTGCAATTCTTACCTAATGATGAAAGTATACTTTATATACTTGAATGCAACCTCTTTTAGGAAAGAGAAAGGCTAATTGTTGAGGTATTTGATAACACTGGGGATACCTATTATCACCTCCTTCATTGCTGAGCTCCATAGACTCAGGTAGGTAGTACCTATTAAAGATTACTGATACATCAGCCTATGTATTTGGTGGATTATTTCATTCACTGGCTATGCACCTAAAACCTCACTATAATAACTTATAACATGCTTTAGAGACTGCAATAATTAATTTGAAATAGAGTGTTATGAGCTAGGCTATGGTTTTGATAACATGAACCAATGAGACAAGGACTTTCATCCTTCTTCCTTTTGATTTTAGGAGCGCTAACCTAATGATTCATTCTCTAAAGAATCAACAAAATTCAACTATAATCCTTAAGATTATAATTAATTCTACAAAATATTCTAAAAGTGATTTGATTTAAATATTTTTTCAATGCTTGGATGATGAATTGCTTGAAAAATTCTAGCCCAATGCCTATCTTTGGGCAATAGAGTCAAAATATGTAAATCCACAGAGATATATGAACATGAATACTATAGGATGCCTTACAACCTACATACAACTCATATAAAATGCCTTGCAAACTTATCCTGTCACTTCTATAATATTGTATCAAATCCTTAATTACTGCAACACTCTCTGAAACTACCCACAAAGTTTAATTCTCCCCTTAGAATAAACTTGAAAATAATTAAATAGCTACCTTATAGCCAGTATGTTTAACATGCCTTATAGATCAAACATAAAAGAGGGCATACAATAAACAAAGAGAAAACAATGATGTAGAATAAAATTGCACTGTATTTTTTATTAATGTATACTTTTCTTTAAGTACATATAAAGGCTAAAATCTCAAAACACACAGACTGAAATCTAAAAGTCTATCTTCAGTTATATTTTTCATCTCTCTACAATTACAACTTTTTTGTCTATATGTAGGTCCTTAACCATCTTGGAATCCCTTTTTGATGAGATGCAACAAGCTTCGGATGGTTTTAGAAACCTAACCCTAAAAGAAAAGAAAAGTCAAAAAAGAAGAATGTAGAAGCGGTGGAAAGACAAAATCAGAGGATGAAATCTGATACTCTTTGTCCTCTCAATGAAATCCAATGCCTTAGTCTGATAGTATTCAGGGTAGCTACTAATATTTATGTCAAATTCAAGTGACCGCAATTACAGGCTCACCTACTTAACTTTTGTAATAACTACCTTCCCTGTGCTCAATGATCAGGCATCACGTATTGATCTTCATTCGTCATCCAAAATATCCTCCTCGACCACCGGCTTCTTTTTCTTGGGCCTAGTCATTAGGTCCCATTTTGTCCCCTCATCATCTATTGGCCACTTGAAGTCTTGAGTGCCTTGTACCTATGCCTTTTGTCTCTCCCACCTAGCATCAATAATCCTCTTAACATCCATTAAAAATTTATTAATATAAGTCTCAGCCTTGAGTGCTTCATCTAATATCTTGTTGAATCCCTCAATGTCCAAATCTGATACCAAAATAAATGCCTCATCACTAGGCATCTTGTTGTCAAACTCATTTCTCTAGACCTCCAAGGCTTTTCTTTGATCATCTTCCCCTCTAAGGGTAGGGACAAATCTATTGAAATCTGAGGCAAACATGCTCAATTTGACTTCAACCTAGTTCAACTTGCCTTTGAAGAATGATAAGGCCACATTCACATTTTTTATCTCATCTCCTACCTCTGTTACCACCTCAGGTAAATATAATCTCAAAGGGTGTAAAAATGTGAGTTTCTCAAATAATTGAACTCTTGGAGACCAATTAACAAAATATGGATTCTAAATGGTAAGGTATCTTGTTATTTCTGTATGGAAGGGTAGGCAATTTATTGTAACTATTGAGGATGACATCTATCTTATCCTTCAATACATGAATCCTCTGTTGTAAAATTCCTCTCAATGCAGTCAAAGCAATTTCATTTTTCTAACTCCTTCATTATTCTTTTGATCACTTGATCTTGTTGGTGTATTTTTATATGGCACATTTCCCAGTCTTTGGCCAATGCACTTGTTTCTTCTATCAATGTGCTACACTTATCAGACAGTTGTTTAGTCTTTTCCTCATTTAAGTGTGCCCCATGTGTCATGATCTGGGATATTTCCAAATCCCCTGTATTCTGCATTATCCACACCATCTGATTACCTACCATGTTTTATTAGATGTTTACCAGTTGAGTCTTTTGATCCCTTGGGAAAAGGCTCCACATTGCAAAAGCTTGAGATTTTGGGCTGTATCCAAATCCCTTGATCATATCTCCCATTTGTACCTCATTGGCCATCTTCAGATCAAGCTGCTTTCTGATTTGATTAATTATGAAAGAAGATGCCAAACCCCAACCCTTAGCCAACAACATACCACTACTCAATACCATTTTCCTGGCTTCCTCAGGTGATATGTCCTCACTATTTGGGTCATAAGACTGTAGGGCTACTAGGGCCTCATTTTTTATTGTCCCTTCCCCATCAATAGTTAGCTGAGCTTTTATTTTCTCCTTTTTATACCATCTTAGGAAGTCTTTGAACTCCTTAGTTTTGATAAAGTTATCATCATTCAAAAATTGTTGTTGATGTATTAGCCTTTCATCAACACAAGCCTTAAGAGGAAATTCAACATTCTCCTCCATATCAGGCTATTTTTTCTTTCCTTGACTAATCAATTTTCTTAGGTTATGGTCATATAACCTATTTCTAGGTACTAGGGCACTTGCCTTATCGTTTTTCTTTTCTTGCTTCTCAGCTGAAGGCTGGCCTATTTCCATCTTTTACCTTTTAGGAGAAGGCTCTTCTATATCATCAGGTTGTGTGACCTCTGCTAAATCAATAATGTGGCCCTCTGCACCCTGCAACTGTGGTATCTTTGCAACATCTTGTTTAGGCTGATCATACCTAGCTGGACATGCATAGTCACTGATACTATCACTATCATACTCAGACTTTGAATGATCTAGCTCTTGGGCACCTTTCTTGTCAAGAACATTCTCCAATTGTGTCACTTCCTTTTCAGGGACCTCTGTTAGGTCAATGATGTCTTCCCCTTCTACTGCATGTCCTAATGCAACTGCTTGATAATCTAGATAGGCATTGGGTGAAGGAAAGCCTTGATCACTATCATCACATATTATGATTCTGAATTCTCTCTATAGCCCTTTTCTGGTACCAATAGTGCTTACTCTAACTAATTACACAAAAGAGTATGGTTTTCAATCATTGCATCCAATCTTTTTAGAGAAGGCATGTTATGGTAGAAACCTCCAAACTTCATCCCCTTTCTATTTACCTGCCTCTCCAGGTCCATAAGTTCATTGAACTTAATTTATTTCCTATCCACCTCTTCATCATCTAAGATGTTTCTTATTAAATCCTCCTCCATACATTCTTCATGTACCCTTGTGAAGGGGATAATTAGTGTCAATAATTTCCTAGCACTAAGAATAAAACCCTCTGTATCAAAAAATCTGTGCAAGGCAATATTCATCCTTGAATGGTTAATCTAGGTATTTATAGGATCTATATCCTTCTTCCCAATAGTAAAATTATAGATCCTAAAAAACCTAGGTGGTAAAATTACCCTTCCTGTGTGGGGCTAAATGCTCCGTATCAACCAAAATGAGCTTCCTGATGAACTCCATTGTGGCTATCCTTGGTGGTACATAAAATTGAAAAATATGTGGAGGGTGGGGGCAATGATAAACCCTCATTATTGTGAAGTTATTTTCATAATAAAAGTCTCCTCAATTATGGTCTCATGGCCATTTATCAAGGTATTGGCATGGAATAAATAGTTGAATTACCTTAATAGGTAATCTGATTTTGTTAGCACCTAAGTATTTAAGGATTGGATAAATTATCCAATTCTCGAAGGCACAAAACTCCTGCTCTCTGGAGGTGTAATTCCATACCCTAAGCCAAAACTGAATAGGGTTGGCTTGACCTTGATGGAACCTCTATGGTTGAAGGAATTGATAGTTCATTATTGGGAAATTGTAGTAAAGGATCAGATGCATCAAGACTGAGTAATGCATAAACCTTGGGTGAGCCTTCTTAGCTTGTATATCCACAAAACCCTGTTGCATTTGGTCTATGATATGCTAAATGTAATAATAATTAGAAGTGGTATGGAGGCTCTGCATATCCAATACCATCATCAAAATGTCTGAGGTGATTCTCTCAGCTCCAACATCCTTTCCAAGAACTTTTCATAATTCATATGCTATGTATTTGATATAAAAATTCATGTCTTTATAAAAATATGGGGCTTCTCATGGTAGGGGTACTATATAGGATTTCATTTTCTTGGGAACATGTTAGTCTTTAATCAATTTGGTAGCAATGCCAAACTCCCTAGTATACCTATTCTCCAGGCTTTTCAAATTTATCTCAATGGCCATGGGGTAATAAAAATTAAAGGCCTTAATGAATGTGTTTCAGTCTAATGTAAGCAAAGGTTTATTATCATCCCTCTTGATAGTCTTAGTTAGGGGATAATATCTACTAGCCAACTCTAAGATAAATTCCACATCTACAAAGATGTCCAGAACAATTAACCTAGCAAGTCCACATGTCCAAGGATTTGAGATTGGCATGGGACTATTACTATTATTCAAGAAGTAATTGAATAAAGAATATCCTAAAGAACCTGGGGTTTTTGCATCCCTTACAAAAGACAAGTCATCAACCAAGGTATTGGCACTTACCTTTCTATTTTGGCTTGAGCCTGGTAGTAAAGTGAGAAACTCATCTGAATAATTTATTTTTCCATTTGATTCATCATCGACATCATCACTCCTTCCACTAGTGGATCCCATACTTTGTGCTTGGCTCATCTTTCTTTTCTATTCTGTTCTCAACCTTTATCACCAATATTGAAACAAATCTAGTTGCGAACCCTAACCACCAACTGTGAAATCCTCTACAATTCTAAATTCTAAACTCTCAATATACAGAAAATTGCACTCTCTATCAAATTTTGAATTAATAAATCACCTCTTTAGTTCACTGACTACTGGAAAATCAACTCTTCTCAGAAAATGCAAAACTCTATAAGCTCTTTTCTCTAAGAAATTGGAAACTGGTAAAATATAATGACAATGGAAAAGTATACTTATAAACTAAGAATTCAATGTAGATGTCTCTTCAATCTTGGTGAAATTACAATTCAATCATATTCTTCATTAGTTTCACATACTGTGGCATCAATTTTTGGTTCTAGTCGTGGCATTCAAATTGTCAGATAATCAATTTTTTGATGATTTTTTTTGAATATAAAACCTTATAAAATTTGAAATGATATCAAAATCAAATCTTATTGGCTACATTAACTCATATTATGGCTACTTTCTCTATCTGTCAAATCTTTAAAATGTGATTGGTCAGCAACTATCCATGATAGCATTGTACAAAAAATCTTTATTTTACTCCAGTTAACATCTAGCGACCCAGCGACTGAGTGGTCTCCTTGTCGCATGGTGATTTTCTTAACTGAAGTATCCTCAAGAGACTTAGATACTTCAATAGGATCAATTATTAAATCAATGGTTGTCACGATGTCACTTAATGTTTTAACTTAACTGCTTCATCGTATGGAGACATCGCGACAAAGAACTTTTTCTAACTGTTCTCCACCTTGGGTTGCATTTGGAGACTCAGCGAATGTTAAATCTCTATGTCACCTGATCATTTACTTAACTCATGTTTAATCCGGAGATAATGTGACTAAACACATTGGTCTCTTAATCATGTGATTTACATTATCTTTTAAATTTGCATCTGGAGACAATGTGACCACCCTTGATCTTACTTTTCTCATCATTTGACGGTTGTCGCTAAGTCTCGTAACCTTCATTACAAACCCTAACTCTTCATGAGACTTAGCGACAACTGAACACATGTCTCATCTTTTCTTCTTGTCTCTTAATTTCTTAATACCCTTTTACTTTTCAATCTTATCAAGTGACCACACGAATATCATCAGATCATATCCCTATCTAATGGTTTTCGCTGAATCTCTTGATCATTAACTTAACCCATCTTTCATCTAGAGACCTAGCGACAACACCTTTATTTAATCTGACATGTGACCCCTATTTTATTCATAGATTTAGTGACCATTGAATCTCCTTGTTGCATGATGATTTCTGAACCATAGTTATAATTAGGAGACTACCCAACTACCGTTGGATAAAAACTCTAATCAATGGTTGTCATTAAATCTCTAGTTCTTTCACTTAACTCACTTTTGATCACAAGGCTTGGTGACAATGGTAAAACTTTAACTTATGAACTTGATTCATAATCATGAGTTTCATCAGGAGACAATGCGACTGTGTAGTCTCAAAGTTGGCAAAAAAATGACTAACTCTGCTTTGATCAGGAGCCAATGTGACTGTCGTCAGATCATAACTTAAAATCAATGGTCCGCATTAAATCTTAGAACCATTTTGGCATATTCCATTTTATCAAGAGACTATGTGACCAAGGATTTTCACCAAGTCTCCAAATCATAAAGAATATTTGGTTTTTCTTTTGAGACTTGGTGACTGAGAAATAAGAACATGCACATAATACTCAACTTAAGTCATGAAAAAGGTAATGTAAAAATAGAACCATCTTAGGAAATTTAGGGCTTAATGCATTTTGAATGAAAATTACCTAAGTGTTTAGGTTTTTCTAACCTTTTCAAAGAGATTTAGGGCTAGAGCAATATTTGCAGAAGTATGAAAAACAACTTCCAATATGAATTTTGACCCTCTGAGTAAAAGAATGACAAATACTTCAAAAACATATCAGGGTAAACACCAAAATAGGAAATACAACCAACAATGGCTCTATCTGAGAATGGATAAACACAAGTTTATGACAAGAATCTTAGAATCTTTGGTTCCAGACCTCTTATTTGACACAAACTAAACTACTACTGAAGGAAAACACACAACAAAAAGGAACTATACACAGTACAATACATATTTACTTGTGCATAAAACTTTGTTTTTTAGTTGAAGAAAGGCTTCAAAAATTTCCCATGCACTAGAAACTCAAAATTTTCTCCATCCATGTTCTTTAGAATATAGGAATCTTTGCCAAAACTCTGAGAAATCATAAAAGGACCAAGCCATAAAGATTCAAACTTTTTATGCTTACCTTTTTCTTCTGATCTTACATTCCACTGAAGAACTAGGTCACCAGATATAAATTTTCTATAACTTACTCTTTTATCAAACATATACTTCATCTTTTGTTGTAGTTTTATGTTTTCTCTCCATCTTTCTCTTCTAATCTCATCAAGTTCATTCAACTGTAGTATTTTCTCTTTCATTAGATCTGAGACTTCTAACTCCTCTTCTTGTATGAACTTGTATATAGGTAACAGATTATTTACAGACATCCTATCCTGTAGACCATATACTAACTCAAATGGTGACCTACCAATAGCCTTCTTAACCATTATTCTATTATCCCACAAGGCTAATCTCAACTTTGTATGCTAGGCTCTTTTGTTCTTTTCTAGAGTTTTCTTTAAAAAATTTAGAATACTTTTGTTACTGGATTCGGCCTAGTCATTTTCTTGGGGATGATATGGGGATGAATATGACATTATGATCCCATATTTCTCATATAATTCTATTATTTATTTTGATCTAAATCACATGGCATTATCCATTACTAACTTTGAAGGTATACCAAATCTAGTCAAAATATTCTCCATCAAAAACTCAGTGACTACCTTACTTGTTTCCTTTTTGTAGGAATAGCTTCAATCCATTTAGTAAAATAATCAGTGGCTACTAGTATCCAAGTGTGCCCTCCATTGGATTTTTCTATAAATTCACCAATGAAATCAATTCCCCACATAGAAAAAGGGGCTGCAGTACTTACTGGGTTCAACAATAGGGCTCCTAAAAATCTGAGCTTATTTGAGAACCATTGACAAGGTTCACATTTTCTGACATATGCATATGTATCTTTAAATAAACAAGGCCAATAGTATCCAGCCCTTAAAATATTGTGGGCAGTGGTTTTGGTAGAAAAATGACCTCTGCACTCCACTGCATGCATCTCACATAAAAATTTCTCAGATTGGCTCTGATCCAAACATAACAATAATACACCATTTATGTCCTTTCAGTACAAATCTCCTTTGACAAAGGTGTATTTTTAAGCCTGCAATTTGAGATTTATTTTTTGATTATTAGTCATACTATCAGGACACTTGGTATTCTTTAAAAAATACATAATATCTGTATAAAGTGGTTGTCTTTCTATACTTGTGAGTTTCTAACATGTGTCTCTATATCATTTACTTGTACCAAATCCAATTTATCTACTGCCATGAGTTTGGCCAAACCCTGACCTCTTATTAACTTTGTAATGTGGATTTCAAGATTAAATTCTTGAATTCTATTTATCCACTTACATCTCTTACTAGTTACTTCTGACTGAGTAAGGATATCTTTCACTGCTAAATGAGGAACATATTCCTGCACCTTAGCATAGACCAAATATGGTCTAAAATATTTTACTTCTTTCACTAAAGCATATGCATGCTTCTCCATCATCTCATAATTTAGCTCTACAACCTGGAGAGATTTACTATAAAAATCTATTGGATGCTCAAATCCTTCTTCATCCTTTTGTAGTAAAACAACAACAATTGTGTGATAAGATGCAAATGAAAAAAAAGAAAATGGCTTACTATAATTAGGTGATTTTAGAATAGGGGCCTCTTGCACTACCTTCTTTATCTTTTCAAATGATATTTGAGCTTCTTCATTCTAGTTAAATTTTTCATCTATTTTCAGCAACTTTACGATAGGTTTAACAATTTTTGCAAAGTTCTCTATAAACCTTCTAACAAAATTTATCTTTCATAAGAAAGATTGAACCCCCTTTAAGTTTTTTGGAGCAATAACCTTCTAGATTTCTTCTATTCTTTCAAGGTCTATTCTCACTCCATCTTTAGACACTATATGTCCCAGCAACTTTCCCTCTTGTACTACAAAGTGACACTTTTTAGGATTCAATGAAACACCATATTCCAAATATTTTTTTGAAAATTTTACCTAGGTGCTCACAATGATCTTCAACTTTCTTAGAGTATGCAATTAGATCATCTTGATAAATAACCATGAATAAGTCAATAAATTCATTAAAAGCAACATCCATGGCCCTTTGAAAATTTTCTCCTGCATTTATCAATCCAAATGACATTCTGATATAGACATAAGCTCCCCAAGCGGTGGTAAATGCAGTCTTATACTACTCCAATTCATTCACTAAAACTTGGTTGTAGCCTGAGAAACCATCCATCATTGATAGAAGCTCACAACCAGTCACTTTATGTAATATTGCCTCCATATTAGGTAAGGAATAATTATCTTTTAGTGAGGCAATATTCAAATTGCTGAAATCCACACATAATCTAATGTCAGGATTCTTTTTTCTTACTGGTACCAGATTTGAAACCCATGTTGAGTGTCTGATGGGTTGGATAATCCCAGCATCTTTTAATTTTACCAACTCTTGCTGCATCTAAGGAGCCAACAAAGGATTAATAGGCCTCTATTTTTGCCTAAATGGTTTCACTTCTGATTTTATTGGAATCTCATGTTGGAAAAGGTATTCCCTATAAGCCATTAGGTCTTCATATGACCATGAAAAAACATGCTTATATTTTCTCAAAATTTTAATCAAATTTGTCCTTATATGGGAATCTAAACTTTTTCCAATGTAAACAACTTGAGGACTAGTTTCTGATCCTAAGTTAATTTCTTCCAAGTCCTCAACCTTAGCATTTCTTATCTTTGTTGAGTGATTATTTTGACTACTGAACAATACTTCAAGTTCAACTAGACCCTTAGGAATCTAATTGGAACTTAATTGGACAATCTCATTTCCTAAGACATAGTCTTTACCATCATTATTCTCAATTAAGGTATTGTAATCTATGCCCTGATTCTCAGAATGGTCCAAACATTGAATGAACCTTAGAATATCTTGGTCATCCTGAAAAACTTGCCAGTTGTATATATTATCTGGAACAACTGGTCTTGTCTTAACTTCAAGTATTGACACCCCATGTAAGGTCTGATCATCAGTTTTCAGAGTAACATTTGCTAAGAAATCTGCCACTATATTTTTTGACCTTTCTATCCAACTTATATCAAAAGCATTAAACATTTCAATTTGATCCCAAATAGCATATTTATACATCTTTAATCTATCATTTTTCATTGCATGTTTGGATCTTATTTGGGCTACCACTAATTCAGAATCATCATAAACTTTTAAACATTTTATTCCGTGTTTAATGGCAAATTCTATCCCTAAAGATAAAGCCTCATACTCTATTGTATTATTTGTACATTGAAAGGGTAGCAAAAAGGAATATTTAAAAGTTTTACTTGATGGAGATACAAGTAATGCACCAGCTCTTGATCCTTCTTTTGAGAAAGCTCCATCAAAATACATTTTCCACAATCCATCATCTTGTATACTCAATTCTTTAATCAGAGGATCTGTACTTTTACACGGATGATGATCACTCTTCTATACTATGAAATTCTCCATGTCCACATCAATACAATAATTAATGTTATTGTCTTCATACCATTCAACCATATGAGGATTCCTACCTTCTCTTGACACTTTAACATTATTTCCATTAATATTAAAAGTAGCATTTTATAAATCACTTTGTATGCTACCTCCCATTGAAGCACTCCACTTTCAGACAACAACATCCCATAATGTGGTGGTATGTCAAAAACAAGAACATTCTAGTGTAGGAGCACATAGGATAGCCTCCATGGTTAGTAAGTTTTGGGCTTGTACTTGAGTCTAGCCAAGTCAACAGTTTGTTTTAGTTTGTTTTCTAACCTTAGAAGGTCTCTTGCTATGTTGGCTAAGTGAATTAGTCACTAGGACTAAGGTCACTAGTTAGCCTTTGTTAGTTGTTATTTGAATTTCTTAGTGTTAGGAGCTTAGCTAAGGTTGGATTCTTTAATGTGTTCTAAACATAAAATTGTTATTGAAAAGATTCCATAACTTCATAAATGGCCTTGGATTCTTGAGACATAGGAGGTTAGGAGTCCTAGAATATAGGATCAAGGTGTTGGTTTTATTTCCAGTTCAAGTCTCTTTACCAAATTTTTGTGGTCCTCATGCTTGTTTATTGCCTAAAAATAGAGGTCTCTCAGTTTATATGTCTTTTCCCTATTAAAATCTTCAGGCTTTCAGGTCAAAACCCATGAAAAATTACAAAGCCTCGAAACCCTAGGTCATGTTTATTAGGAAAATTTGAAAAAACCCTTAAAATTTTATCTCACTTCTATTCTTGTGTTACTTTTTTGGGTTCACTTAAGTCATGTGTTAAAATATCTTGGTCACCTAGTCGGGTGATCTAAATGGCATATTCCTTTCTTCTTTGAGACTTGGCAATTACCTTATGTCAGGATGTTTCTGAATGATTTGGAATATTCTTTTTTCTCTTAGAGACTTGGTGGAGCTCTTCACGTCGTGGGGTCGCTAAATGAGTAAATAGGTCAGTAGCTCATAGAAGGGCCCACAGACAAGTCGTTATGTCACAAGAAAGGATCCGCAGTTAATGGTTCATTACGAGACTTGGCAATTTCTTCATGTCACATAATCACTACATTGTCCCGTAGTTAAGTAAGCAGTAAAAGTTCTTATCACGTAGTCTCTAGAAAGAATGGTGGCTAAGTGAAAAGGGTTGATACTTCGTGACTAACCATATGCAGTTTGAGATAAAACAACAGTCAGGTTGTCACCAGATTAAATGCTGAGTCAGCTTTCCATTTAGTGGTGCATAGACAAGTGATAAATGAGACATGTGTGCAAAGGCGAAGTGACTAAAAAGCTTGTCACATGGTCTCCAAGTGGAAAAATAGCATTCAGTGACTAAGAGACTAAGTGTAAAAGCTTGTGTTGTCACGTAGTCTCCAAAAGATTTAAAGGTATGTTATATTACTTAGCGATTTAACAAAAGCCATCAGATGTAATGATTCAGAGATCCTATGGTGGTCGCGAAGTCTCTAAATAAAATGTCCCAAAGGAAAAGGTACTTGTGACTCAGAGATAAGGGTGTGTCGCATGGTCGCCAGACAAAATGAAGGGTAAAATGCTTGTCGCGTTGTCTCTAAAGGATAAGTCACTTAACATTGGCATTCAATGATTAAGCGACTAAAGGTAGTTTCGGGGTCTCGTAAAGAAAAGAAAGCATTCAGCGACATAGAGATAACCGTGAAAGTTAAGAGTAAAAGTCAGTCATAGAGTCTCTGAATAAAACATGAGTAAGACTTTTCGATCCAGCGACTTTGATTTACACAGTCGCGTGATTGCCAAAAGAAGACTACGATTAAATAAGACGAGGAAAGTTACATAGTCGCTAAGTCTCCAGAAGAGTTAGGGGTTAAAGACTTGGGTCAGTGACAAGGAGATAATACACAATCATGTAGTCGCTTAATGTGAAACCATAAGAAAAGGAGACAATGTCTGACATGACAACATGAATCACTCAGCATCCAATAATAAGCTTGGATATTGATTACTATGTCAAAAAGGGTAGCTGAGATGTATGACAAAGAGCCAATCATAGTGAAACATGTCATCATATTTGAATTTTATAAAGTTTTGCACATATATGAATTTGATTTCCTATCACACTCAAGGGCTACAGCTAGGTTTTCAATTAATTCACATCATGCTGAATTGAAGACATGAATTGATGATTTTCAAAATGATGATCCATGTAATTCGAACAATTACCATAAAGAGCTGATCGAGGGTTCATTTTAGCTTACCTTGCTTTCAGAATTTTAGAGTTAAGAAGTGCTAGGTATTCTGAGAAGAAAGAAGAAACTAAAGAAGTTGCAGAGTATTCAGTTGATCAAGAGGCTTTGAATTTCTAAGAATTGTGCACAGAGGAGTAAGCTGAGTCTTGGAAATAGATTTGTTTCAATATCGGCAAAGAATAAGGAATTCAGACACAGAAAACATGAGCAAAGTAGTCAGTGTGGCTTCTACCAGCGGGAGAAGTGAAGATGCAAGTGAAGAGTCCAAGGGGAAATGGAATTATTCTGATGAATTCCTCAGATTACTACCAGGTTCAACTCAGAATAGAAGGGCAGATGCTAATTTTCTTAAAGATGACTACTGCAACATCAGAGATGCTGAGACTCCAGGGACAATAGGTTTTTCCCTTTTAAACTAATTTTTAAATAATTTTGATAAATCTATCCCAATTTCAAACCCTTGGACCTGTGGTTTAGCTAGATTGATTGTTCCTAATGTCTACATAGATGTAGATTTGTTCTTAGGCCTCGCCAGTCATTATGATGTATTGTCTGAGACAATTAAGAGGAATGATGGCACCGCCTTGCTCATCCTAAATAGAAATTTGTTTATGCAAGCTTTTGGTTTGTATAGTACTATGTCTACCAGGATTGACATAACTAAGTAAGAGGTGAGGTACAATTTGAAGCCTGGTATTGCTAGGGAAACATTGCAGAAACACATGTTCAAGGAGGTGAGAAAAAATCTTGGTCCTATGTCTAGGACAAGCCCTTACTACTTCAAGGACTTGCACTTCTACATTAAATACATTGTCTATGCCCTATGTAGAGTGCTATGGATAGATGGGAAAGAAGATAAGATCAATGTTAGGATATTGATGATGGTGCTAGATTTGCAGGAGGTGCATTCTAGCACTAGCTATGATTATATACAATATATCATTGACAAGATGCACGAGGGATTCATAGAAACTAAAAAGAAAATGGCAGATCCTAAGGAGAAAGAGCCCAAGTTCTTACACTACTCCATCCTCATGCATCTCCTATTGCATTATAATTTTGTGATCATGGATGTAAATAATTTGACCCCTCAGAGGTTTTATAAAAATGGACCTAATCCTATCCAGTTCTGGATAAAAATTTGGAATTATACATCTAGGGATTGTGATTACTATGCATTTCAGAATTGGATTGTGTATCCAATAATACAGAGCCTGGGCATCAGCAGGAAAAGGGTCCCAATTAAGATTATGCAACTGCTAAGGCCTAGTGAATACTTTGATAAGTGGGAGGGAGACCACAATTGGGGAAATTTCTTCTTAGAAGAGAACTATACCATAATTAGGGTATATGGATGTATACATCCACCTCATGTCTTACCTTACCATGTACCTACAAGAATTTCTACCATGGAATTTTTTTGGAAATTGTTGTTAACAAATAATGAGCACTTTGCATCACATAGGAAGGGGACCATAACCCCTAGATAGTTCAGAATTTCAGATTTTACTATTGGAAAAGGTGCAATTGATTCAGTTAGCCAGTGGATAGAAAGTTGTAGAATGGGGACAACCTCATATAGATATATTGATCCTGAAGGCTTCATGGCAGGAGTCAAAAAATTATATACTCCTACAATTCCCAATACCAATGTCCATTGTGAATGCATTGAGGAAGATGCAACAAGGAACATTCTTGATTAAGATGAGATTAAGACAAGAAGAACAAGGATTCAGGAGCTACTGAACCTTGAAAGGCAAATTAAAAGAAATGGGTTATCCTTTGGGGGTTTTTACCCTGATCTCCCATATTTTGAGAAGATTAAGGCCATGATTGATAATTATTATGTGCTTACTAAACAATTGGAAACTGTCCTTGACAAGAAAGGTGCCCAAGGGCCAGACCATTCAGAATCTGGGTATGAGAGTAGTAGTGACAGTGACTATGCCCGTCCTACTAGTTATGTTCAACCTCAGCAAGATGTTGCCAATATACCACAACTACAGGGAGCAGAGGGCCATGTTGTTGACTTGACAGAGGCCACACAACCTGATGATGTAGAGGAGCCTTTAGCTAAAAGGCAAAAGATTGAAATAGGCCAGCCTTCAGTTGAAAGGCAAGAAAAGGAAAAAGATAAAGCAAGTGCCCTAGTTCCTGGAAATAGGTTATATGACCATAACCTGAGAAAATTGATTAGGGAGGGGAAGAAAAAGCAACCTAATATGGAAGATAAGGTTGACTTACCCCTTAAGGCTTGTGTTGATGAAAGAATGATACATCAACAATAGTTTCTAAATGATGATAATTTCATTAAGACCGAGGAGTTTAAAGACTTCCTAAGGTGGTATAAGAGGGACCAAATTAGAGCTAAATTAACTATTGATGGGAGGAGACAGTAACAAATGAGGCCCTAGTGGCCCTATAATCATATGAGCCAGACAGTGAGGACATCTCACCTGATGAAGCCAGAAAAATGGTATTGGATAGTGGCATATTACTTGCTGAGGGTTGGGATTTGGCTTCTGCATTCATAATTGATCAAATATGAAAGCAGCCAGATTTGAAGACTTCAAGTGAGATGAAAATAGGGGATATGATTAAAGGATTTGGTTATAGGCCACAATCTCAAGCCTTTGCAATGTGGAACCTTTACCCTAAGGACCAGAAGCCTCAGCTAGTAAATATTTAGGAAAACATGGTGGGAAATCAGATGGTCTGGTCTATGCAAAATCTAGGGGATTTGGAAATATCCTAGATCATGAAACATTGGGCACATTTGAATGAGGACAAGACAAAATAGTTGTCTGAAAAGTGTAGCATGTTAATAGAGGAGACCAGTGCATTGGCCAAAGATCAAAAAATGTGCCAGATCAAGATACATCAGCAAGATCAGGTGATTGCAAAGTTATTAAAACAATTAGAAGAAAAGCCTAAGGTGATGTATGTGCCTATACAACCATAACCTTTGCAAATTGAAGATAAGGAAAAATCAGAAGAAGTGGTTGAGAAGGAGGACATAGGACAAAAGAGAAATGAAATTGCCTTGAATGCATTAAGAGGCATTTTACAACATAGGATTGAAGTCTTGAAGGATAAAATTGATATTGTCCATAATGCCTATAATAAATTGTCAATTTTGCATACTGAGGTCATGGGGTATCTTGCCATATTAAACCCCTATTTTACCAAATGGTCTACCAGGGTACAGTTGTTTGAGAAGCTTGCATCTTTGCAAACCCTAAGATCAGATTTGCCAGAGATAGTAATAGAAGTGGAAGATGAGATAAAAAAGGTCAATGTTTCTCTCTCATTTTTCAAAGGCAAATTAAAACAGATAGAGGTTAAATTAAGCCTCTTTGCTATAGATTTCAATAGATTTATTCCTTCCCTAAGAGGAGAAGATGATCAGGTAAAGGCTTTAGATGCCTGGAGGAATGAGTTTGACAACAAAATGCCTACTGATGAGGAATTTATTTTGGGATCAGATTTAGACATCGAGGGGTTTAATAAGATATTAGATGAGGCATTCAAGGTAGAAACTGACATCAATAAGTTTCTAGTTGATGTTAAGAACATCACTAATGTTAGATGGGAGAGGCAAAAGGCATAAGTGCAAAACACTCAGGACTTCAAGTGGCCAACAGATGATGAAGTGACAACATGGGAACTGATCACTAGGCCCAAGAAAAAGAAGCCTATGGTGGAGGAAGAAATTTTGGATGATGAATAAAGGTGAGTATTTTTGGGTGTTACACTTGGCACTTCACTTTTTGAGGATAATGAAGGCAGTTATTGCTAAAGAAAAGTAGGTGAGCATATAAGCATGGTCATCTAAGCTCAACATAAATGGTACTAGCTACCATGGATATTGTCAAACTGAAGGCGCTAGATAAAGAGAAGAACAAGAAATATTATATTTCATCGCTTGACTTTGTCTTTCCACCGCTTCTTATTTCTCCTCTTTTGTCTTTTCTGTAGTTTTAGGGTTAGGTTTCTGAGACCATCTGAAGCTTGTTGCATCCTAAAGAAAAGGATTCCAAGATGGTCAAGAACCTATATATATAGTCAAGAGTTGTAATAGAAAAGAGGATGAAATATATTGAAAAATCAAACTTTCTAAATTTGTCTCTATGTTTTCAAGCTTCAAAGGTTTTTTTTCATGTATAAAAGCAGGATCATATCAACAAAATATGGTGCAATTTTACTCTCCTCTATTGTTGTCTCTTTATTTCTTGTGTATGCTTTTTTATGTTTAAGTTTGCAAGGCATTCTGAAGCATTTTGGTTACAAGGTAACTATTTGATTACTTACAAGTTTCTTTCATATAAAGAACTAAGTTTTGTGAGTAGTTTTAGGAAGCATAACAATATTCAAGGATTTGATAACACTATTTTAGAGGTAACTAGATAATTTGTAAGGCAATTTATCTGAATTGCATGTAGGTTGTAAGGTAGCTTACAGTATTTTTTTTCTGTGAAACTTTAAAGCTTATTGACTATGTAACCCAAAGGATAGGCACTGATCTAGGTCTCGGTCTGATAATCTATCATCATCTAAGTTTTAAAAATTATTCAAAATTATTTCAATTAAAATACTTCTATTACTAAAACAAACAAACTAAACTCAGTAAGGACTTATGCCAGCAGGACAGTGTCCATTTTAGTGATTCCTTGGAGAGTGAATCATTAGGTTATCCCTCCTAAAAACAAAAGGAAGAAGGATGCAAATCCTTGTCTCATTGGTTCATGTTATCAAAACCATAGCCTGGCTTATAATACTCTGTTTCAAATCAATCATTGAAAACTCTAAAGTATTTTATAAGTTGTTACAGTGAGGTTTTAGGTGCATAGCCAGTGATTGAATTAATCCACCAAATACATGGGCTGAAATATCAGTAATCTTTAAAAGGTAATACCTACCTGAGTTTGTGGAGCTCGAAAAAGAAGGGGGATTTTATCCAATCCTCATCAATTACCTTTTCTCTTTCCAGAAAGAGGTTGCATTCAAGTATATGAGGTATACTGTCATCATTGGGTAAGTTTTGCAAGAAATAGAGCTAACACAAGGCATCAAACAACGTTTCCAAGTGTTGAGAAGAAGTTGTCATCAAGATTTGCACTAATTGCAAAACTGGCATGCAAATCGGGTATCTTTAGATTCCCTAAGTTATAAAAGTTAATGCTCAACAACTAGGCCCTAAAATGTGGTAAATGACATCAAATGTGAACACAGACTCGACATGAAGCATTATGCATGCTTTGTAATAGTGTAGAAGAGGTGAATATAGCTCTGCCAGTATTTTGACAGTGATTTTCAAATGATTTTGTGTGGACAGTCATACTAAGTGGATTGAAAGTGAAAACTTGATGATTGTATAGTGTTTTTTAGGTTTTTAGGATACTTTTTCATCTAAAGAGAAAGTCATTTTGAGTTCATCTAGGTACTAGTTTTGAGTGTTCAAGTACAGGGAGTTCATTTTTAGCTTATTATGACCAGTTTAAGGAAACATGGCTCCCCCATGAAACCTAGCCATGGGAATGAACTCATGATGGTTGGATATGTGAGGGGAGTCACTAGTGTAAATATTTTATGAAGTAGGAGTCTAGTAAGTGTGAGGAGATATTTTAATTGCTAGACCCTAGGTGAGCAACCATAGCCCGGTTAGTGTCTAGTTTGTGAAGATTTGAAAAACATATGCAGGGATGTACGAATATGTATTGGTGCAGGACTTTTTCAAGTAGGTGACCACCTTGTCTATCCATTCTATGTATATGGAGGTTGTACCAATCACCAAGATTTTGGTTTGAGTGAGTTTTAACAAAGTTTCATTGTTCAGTCCTATAAACTAGGCCTATTAGGCCTACTATCCTAGGTTGTAGGAACCCCCTGTACAGTCACTGTCAGATGCAAAACCCTAATGAAAGATTTAGAACTTAAAAAAGGGTATTTTAATCAAGTTTCAGATTTTCAAGCTGTTTGGGAAAATTTTGACAAAAAGGGAAAAAGGTGACTGGTAAAGGCTACAAGGAAATGCCTAATTTTAAGGTCTCCAAAGTGTGAAAAGTGGAACCCGGTAGAAATATGTTTGGAGATCCTTCAAAAATGGATCAAATGAGTGATGGTATGCATGTTTACATGTGGATGGACACCCCTAAAATTATGGACCAAGAATGTGGAGATTTGACGCTTAGAGTCTTCTAAGTCAGAATGGGAAAGTGGACTAAAACTAAGGTGTTGATCCTACAAGGTGAAGTTTTCAAAGTGTGACTCTAGTAATAGAGATTGAATAGGCCTAAGTTAATGATCTAAGCCTATTAGAAGATCCTATAGAAGGATAGGATACTAGGAGGAAAGAGAAGTATCTTGGAGGGAGTGAAAACTAACCATGGAGTAATCATATAACATATTGGTATCAGATCTTGATTAAGGATTAGGCTTGTGGTGGATGTTGCATCCTACTAAATTAGTGGGAGAGAATACTTCTAGAATTTTAGAGAAGGAAAACATCATGGTGAATAATGCCGAGTTAGCCAAAAAGGTGGATGAGAAAGAAGAAGACAACATGTTGTTGAGAGAAAGGTTGTCTCAAATGGAGCAACTCTTGGGAGAAGTCCAAGACAAAGTAGAGAAGATGAAAGACAAGATAGATCATAAAGAAGAAGAAGCAAGGGAAAAGGGAGTGGATATAGAAGAGGAAGTTCCAACTCGTGACCCTGTTAGTGATCAAGAACCCTTCCTAAAGGCATTGAAGGCTTTAAGTGGCAAAGCTTTGGAGGGTGTGCCACTATTTAGTGAACAAATGGATCCAGATTTAGTTGTGGATTGGATAGATAGTATAGAGAACCATTTTGAATGTGATGGTATCATAGAGGCCCAAAAAGTGAGTGTGGCCAAGTCAAGGTTGAGAGGATCATCTCTCACATGGTGGAAGTTTGTTCAAACTGAAAGGGAGAAAGAAGGAAAGAGTCCTATACTCTCATGGAAAGGAATGGTAACTAAGCTCCAACA
>MU228106.1:2213733-2224563 GCA_018584345.1 Thuja plicata
AGAAGACAGAGAAACTCATCAGAGAAACTTGCCTTTCCTTTCTGTTCCTCTTCACTCCCTCCACTTGTCAAAGAAACACTCATAGCTCCGCTCATATTTGCAACAACCTGAATCTCTTTTTCCTAACTGATATTGAAACAAATCTATTTCTAAAATCAATTGACTATTCTGAGCACAATTTCCTAAAATTTAGAACTCTTTGGCGAACTTTGGAAACACAGCAAGCTGAGTAGAATATTTATTTTTCTAAAAACTTAGCAACTTTGGCTCTGAAAATTGAAAGCACTGTGAATGAAAATAAATGCACCATCAACTCCTTATAGTCATCATTCAGAGTACACATCCCATAATTCAGAAACATCAGTTCTATCATTAATTCGGCATGCTGTGAACTTGAATGAAAACCTAGCCGTAGTTCCTGAGCTTGACAGGAAATCAAATTTTCTAAAATGAATCCTCAGAACAATCATATAACATTTAAAAGAGCTGACATGTCACACTATGATTCATTATCTGTCTTACATCTCATCTACTCTTCTTGCACAATGATCAAAATGCGAGTCTGTGATTGGTCACCGAGCGATTTACATTGTCACATCAAAAAACTGCCACCATTTTTTTAGATTTTGGGATCAGGCGACTGCGCGACTGCATTAAGTCTCTTTGTCATGGGCCTCTGTCATTAACCCATGGTTTATCTCCAGACATGGTGACAATGCACTTTCTTACCTTTGGCAAACCTAAGTCATGATCTGGCGATCATGCGACCCAACTAAAATCATAGTCGCGCAGAGTTAAGACTAACTCATCATTCTTTCAGAGACCTTGCGACCAACCGTCTTCTTTAACCCTTTACGGTTATCTCCTTTTCGCCGAATGCTTTTATTTCATGTCAAGACTATGCGACAATGCTTAGTCGCCCAATCGTGGAATATAAGTCTTGAGCATTAAACTTTTTCATAACAAGTTATATGCGCCCTTTTCCCACTTCTGACGACTGCACGACATACCTTAATCACCAATTTGGGAGGTCTTTTCTCCTGGGGCACTTTTCTTCTTAGACTTCACGACCACTGTTAGATCCTCTTATTCCTTCATCCTACGGCCGTCTCTTAATTGCTATATTCTCGTGCATACCCTTAAATCTTTCTCAGACACTACGACTGAAGGGAAAGTACTTATTCTTATTGTCGCTGAGTGCATTTTCTGCTTCTGGTGACCATGCGATAATCCTTTAACATCCACTCGCCTTATGACACATGTCACAGAGTCATTTGTCCTCTTGCTACATAATGGAAAAATGAAACATTATCTTGTTCTGGCAACAACCCGACTAAGCATTACTGCAAACCTTGGATGGTCAGTCGCGATGTCTCGGTCTGTATTTCTTAACCATCATTTTATCTTGAGACCATGCGACTGAAAGCCTGACTTAACTTTCAAATTTGTCTTGATTTGGCGATAGAGAAACATAAGGTGATCGCGAAGTCTGAAGACATTTTTCATAACTGTTAAGAATCTCCTGCGATCACCTGACTAAGCAGTGGGTCCCTTATTTACAATGCTTTATGACATAATTATCCCATGACTACCCGACATAAAAGAATCGCTGAGTCTCTTAAAGCCAAAGGAATATGCTGAATTTAAACGAGAGCACGTGACACAAGGAAAATGCAAAGTCAGGTAGACAATTGGAATATTCGCTCGGGGTATCGCAACAAGGCGATTCAATTGAGACACATGCCTTAAGTGAATGGAAAAAGTAACTATGAAATAGAAGCGCCATGACCTAGGGTTTAATTTTAACGTTCAACACTTGGAAAGACAAGGGTTTTCAAGGTTTTTACAAATTGAGCAAGGTTTAGACTTGAAAACCTGAAACTTGACATGGGTAAGGGCATAATGAACAAGAGATAACAGAATTGAGCACATCAGAATATAGAGTGCAGGACAAGGAACCAGGAAAACTGTCAAAATAGGAAATACAACCAACAGAATCTATGCTTTCAAGAGTCTTTGTGCAATCTTGTTATTTTCAAAGAGAAAACATTAATCTGATTATGGAGAAGAAAGAAGGACATGGGAGTGTCATTTAAAGGGGGTTCTTAGAGTTTTATGCTTTATTTTTATGAATCCTTGTTTTAAATGGATTTCATGATAGATTAGATAGGTTAGCATGTTATTTAGGGTTTGTGGTCCCCTAGATATGCTAAATAGGCCTTTTTCTAGTCTTACAGTCTCTTATCAATATTTTTTGAATTTTGAACTTTCACTGTAGGCACATTGTTCAACAATGACAAAAACTTTTCTTTATGTTCCTTAATCCTCATTATTTCTAAAAATGGAACTTTTATAGTCATTTGAGACAAACAGTGACCCATGTCTACTGCAGTATTCTTCATATCTGAGGACTTTGGTTTTTCAATTGTAATATTATTTTCTTCAATCTGTATGTTCAGAGTTCATTCTTCTTTCTTAGATTTTTTGTTTTCTATCTTAAGAGAAGTACTTTTTTCTTGTACCTTTGCTTTTCCTTCTAGTACAACAATAGGCTCTATGGTTTTAGTTATAATCTTAACCTTAGGTTTATTTACATTTTCCCCAGGTCCATATTTCTTTTGTACATACTTGGTATCTATTTTATTTTCTTTTATAAAGATACCAACAGGCTGACTACCAGTTCCACCAATTTTTCTATTCCTTAAATGATAGTTGCTTCTAGCTTTGTTCACCAAATATGTATTAATTCTTTCTTTTTCTTCATCTGAAGCTTTTCTGACCAATGGAATGTCCTAATTATTTTGTGCATAACATCTTACATGGTCATCTATTTCTTCTGCTTCACTGTTTGACAAAGTTTGTTGATGATGATTCTCTACATTCCCTTGTGAACCATATGAATAATGATTTTCAATTTCATTATCTGAATCTACATCATGACATGAATAGGAATTTTTCATATTGTAATCACATTCTTCACTTTCATTATTGTCTTGTTCTTCATTTATTTTCAAATCTAAGGAAACAATACAAAAATTAGGGTTATGTGGGGCTTCACAAACCTCACACTAGAAATCATCATTGTATAAATGGAAAGTATTTTTATGCAGAGGGTCTAGAGTTCTATTTTCATGTTTTTCTTTTCTAGGTGGGACAATAGGATTCCCATCCTTAAATTGAGTTCCATAAGGAAGATTTTGCATTCTATTTAGAGGATTATAAGTGTTGTTATAGGATGGCCTATTATTTTGAGGAGTCCTATACTCTTTATATTTAGGTTCCTTTAGGTTACTCCTACTAAACCTTGCATCATCTCTTCTATTCAGTTTACCAGAGACCCTTCTGTTCATCTCAATATTTACTGGTATCTTGTAAGCATTAGTGAGGGTTCTAGGATTCTTATCCCTAAGAGCATAATCCATTTTTGAATCAAAAGCATTTAAATAGGTTGCTAGACATACCTCTTCATCCAGCCTTATTTTCTGAAACAATTTATGCATTTCTCTTTGGAATCTGGTATTGAACTCGGTGACCTCTTCATTGTAATTCTTTTTTATGTTATTGAACTCATTCAGCAAGAACCCTTTATTTGTCTTATCACCATATTGATCTTTAAATAACTCAATTAATTCATCCATGGAAGCAACAGAGCCATTAGAAAGACTTCTAAACCATTCTCTATCATCCTCTACTAGAGACTGAAAAAAAAAGCTTCATCAACACATCTTCATGAGTAATATTCAAATCATCAACAAAATCAATGAATTTTCTTAAGTGTGCTTCATAAGAGATGACATTATTACCTGCAAATTGTGGGAGCTTTTCTCCCACATCACCTACATCTTTGGAAATGAATTTGGGTATCTAGGAATTCCAAGGAAATTAAATTGCTTATACCTTTCCAGATTCAATGGTTCCCTTTAGAAATTATCAGTCTCCTTGAAAGTAGTAGGTTTTGTTTTGGAAGATGTTGTGTACTCAGTTCCAACATAAGAATATTTGGAAGACTGCAAAAAATCTATTTTATTTTTAATTTCTATTGTTGCAGCTTCCATCTGAGCCTTTCCTAACATCTTTTCCATGGTTTCTTTTTCTATCTTTAGTATCTCAAGATCAATATCCAATTTGGGCATCTTCTTTATTAAGGGATTCTAAACTTTAGGTTCTTCAGGTTTGCTTTCAGTGACCTTTCATTTACCTTTGTCTTTAACATTTTGTGAACTAGAAGCTCTGTGAGTGTTAGGTATTTCTTGGTCCTTTTGAGACCTCTCTGTATTTTTTATAATTTTATGTCTTGAGGATATTCTTTTAATTCTATCAACATCCTTATGCTCATGTTTTATCTTTCTAAACTCTTTTTCTCTTTTCATCTGCCGAATAAGGGCAATATGTTTCATGATGAGTCTTTCTTCCTCATCAAGATCATCAGAAGGGATTTCCTCAGATTCTAGACTTATAGCATATGTCCCTTCTCTTTCACTTGAAGTAGAGGTAGCTACAAGTGTTTCTAATCCTGTTTTTGTAGCTTCTTCATATTATGAAGTATTAACATCATGATTAGACTAATTACTACCTTCCTCTTTCCTAGTATTACTTTCTTTTCCTCTTGGAGGAATTTCATCTATATTGACTTGGTTTCTTTTCTTCCTCCAAGACATCTCCATTTTTGAGGATGATGGGATTCAACCATCTAATGCAATTTCTGGATTATTTCTCATTCTATACCTAGTTTTCATACTGAAAGATATACTACTTGAAACTAATCACAGAGATTTCACTTTTAGAGTCACCACCCACACTTGGAAATAATGAATACTGTTAGAATGACTTATGAAATAATGAATATAAACTTAATGTATCTCTTGGAGCTCAAGCATACATTATAGGCTTCTTTTTTGAATTTTACACAAATTCCCTAGTAGAGTCACCAATTTGTTAGGCCACTCGGATGGGCTAACTCAACTGCAATGTAAAATTTTAAACTTTAGAACACCAGATATTTTTGAATACTTCAACAAGACTTTACAATCTCTATACTGAGCAGAGTCACCAATTTGTTAGGGTTTTTTCCTGTTGAACCTTCAACTGATGCTTTAATATTTTATTAACTCTATGAATCCCAATATCTAAAAATAATGACTCAAGCAAGAGAAAACTCTAATTGATGAGTATTTATGATAATGTCTGGGAAAACTATTATCACCTCCTTTTTAGGTTCCACAACACCCAAGTAGGTATTACCTATGTAAGATTGTTGTCTTACAATATTAGTAAATGTGGATACTAATTTGCTGCCTTTGTACTATATTACCTTATAAATTACTCTGCAAAAAATTGAAAATAACTTAACACAAAGTTTAACCATAAAAACTATTGAAATAACAACAAATAGTAGTGTTTTAAGGACATTCATCCTTCTTCCTTTTATAGTTCTCAGAACTTAGGAGGGGAAACCTATTTTAATCCTCTCTTAAAGGGATTATTTGAATGAATTTTATATCTTGATGTAATTTCTTAGACTTATATGTTTTGAATGTAAATGTGAAAGATTTATGTAATTTAAATTGCTTGGGTGATAATAAACCACTTGATGGATTCTAGACCAGTGCATATCCTTGGGCTATAGAGTCAAAGATGAAAATCCAAAGAAAAAGTAAATAAAGATACTATATATTGCCTTACAACCTATATGCAACTCGAGTAAGATGCCTTACAAATCACCCTGTCACTCCAACACTACTGTATCAAATCCTCAAATATTGTTATACTCTCTAAAACTACTCACAAAACTTAGTTCTTCCCTTGAAAGAAAATTGTAAGTAATTAGATAGTTACCTTGTAACCAATATGTTTAAAATTCCTTATAGATTAAACATAAAAGAGAATACATAATAAGTAAAGAGACAACAACAATATAGAAGAGAAGTTGCACTGTATTTTATTTATATTCCTGGTTCATACATATAGAGGCTAAAGCTCAAAAACTCAGATAAAATTCTGTAGTTTGGCTTATAATTATATTTCATCACCTCTTTCAAATGTTACAATAAGATCTATTTATAGGTTCAAACCATCTTGGAATCCTTAAAGTAAGGAATCAACAAGCTTCAGATGGTTTAAGAAACCTAACCCTAAAAACATAGGAAAAGACAAAAGAAAAGAAAGCTCCAAGTGGTGGGAGGAAAAAATTGAAGCATGAAATCTGATTTTTTACTTTGTCCTTTTGTGAATGTCGGAACCTTTGTCTGCATGTATTCAGGATAGTATCTAATAGTTGTAACAAGATCTAGTGACTGCCAATACAGGCTAAATTACACTCATCTTTTCAAGATTACTAACCTTCCTGTGCTCGCAGATCAGGTGCCATGTGTCCTTTATTCTTCATCCATAACATCTAAATCAACTGTGACAGGCTTCTTCTTTTGGGCTTTGTCGTAATGTCCCATGTTGTCACGTCCTCTTCCTTAGGCCACTCAAAATTTTGAATATTTTCTAGTTGAGTCTTCTGCCTTTCCCACCTAGCATCTATAATGCTTTTAATATCTACAATTAATTTATTGTAGTCTATTTCTGCCTTTATTGCCTCATCAAAAATATTATTAAACCTCTCCATATCTAATTCTCCTTGGTCAAATACATAAATGTCTTTATTGGGAAGTACACTATCAAACTCTGATATCCATAACCCTAATGGTTTAATTTGATCATCCCCAGCCCTAATTGGAGGTACAAACCTACTATAACTTACTCCAAACATCTTTAAATTTGCATCAATTTGATTGTCCTTTCCTTTGAAAAGGGATAAAGTTTCCCCAATCTTCTCTATCTCTGTACCAACCATGGTTACTATTTCTAGCAGATCTGATCTTAATGGTTGTACTGATGCTAATCTCTCAAAAAGCGAAGCTCTTCCAAACCAAGTTGCAAAATAAGGATTCAAAATTGTCAAAAATTTAGCGAATTTTTCTTGTAGGCCTGGAAACCTACCATAATCCCTATACACTACATCAATATTATCTTTGATGGTGTCAATTCTATGCTGCAAAATTGAAGCTAATGCTTCCAAAATCACATTGTTATGCTCTGTAACTCCCTACTCTATTTCAACAAATATATCCCTTGTATCATCTGTTTGGATTTCTATATGCTCTACCTCTTTAGGCTCAACAAGGGTAGGCTCTGTTATATCTATAAATTTTTTATTAATCTCATCTATGAGCTTCTTCTATTCATCAATTGTTATTAATGCTAGCTCCCTATCCTTAACAATATCACTAGTGTCACTAGTGAGTTTCTATAATTTGTGTGATAGTTGGGATGTCTTTGCCTCATTGAGATGAGAAAAATGATTCATTACTTGGGACATTTCCATATCCCCTATATTATCTATTGTCCATATGATTTTATTCCCCTCCATCTTCTCTTGAATTTTTAGAATAGATGGATTTTGATCTTTAGGAGCCAAGCTCCACATTGCAAGTGCCTGAGATTTAGGGTGATACCCAACCCCTTTAATCATTTCTCCAACCTAAGTTTCCAATGACAATTTGATGTCAAATTATCTTCTTATTTGGTCAATTATGAATGCCGACGACAATTCCTAGCCCTCTACAAACAATATCCCACTTGCCTTGACTAGTTCTCTTGCCTATTCTAGTGTAATCTCCTCAGATTTAGGATCATAATCCTGCAAGGTTTGTAAGGCTTCCTCAGTAATAGGATCACCACCTGCCAATTGCAACCGCTTCCCAATCTATTGCTTCTTATTCCAAATGAGGAAATCCTTGAATTCTCTTTTTTTATAAAGTTGTCATCCTTGAGGAATTCCTCTTGATGCAACAACCTCTCATCTATACCTAACCTCAGAGGAAATTCTTCCTCTTCTCCCGTATCCTTTTGGAGCTTCTTCCCTTCCCTGATCTATTTTCTTAATAAATGATCATAGGGTCTATCTCTAGTTATCAGGGCTCTAATTTTATCTATCCTCTTCTTCCTAGAAGACTCCCCTGTTTCTATCTTTTGTTTCTTTGGTTGGGGCTCATTTGTCACTTCCTTTTCAAGTGCCTCTGTTAGTTCAATGATGTCTTCCCCTTCTACTTATTTTCATAATGGAACAACTTGATAATCTGGATAGGCATTGGGTGAAGGATAGGCTTGATCACTGTCATCATCATATTTTGATTCTGAATTCTCTTTGTGGCCCTTTTCTGGTACCACTAGTTCTTCCTCTAACTGATTACACAAAAGAGTATGGTTTTCAATCATTGCATCTAGTCTTTTTAGATAAGGCATGTTAGGGTACAAACCTCCAAACTTAAACCCCCTTTCTCTTTACCTGCCTCTCCAAGTGCATAAGTTCATTGAACTTAATTGCTTTCTTATCCACCTCTTCATCATCTAATATGTTTCTTATTAAATCCTCCTCCATACATTCTTCATGTACCTTTGTGAAGGGGATAGTTGGTTTCAATAATTTCCTAGCACTAAGAATAAAACCCTCTGTATCAAAAAATTTGTGCAAGGCAACATTCATCCTATAATGGTTCATCCAGGTGTTTACAGGATCTATAACCTTCTTCCAAATAGTAAAATTATAGATCCTAAACTCCCTAGGGGTAAAATTACCCGTCCTATGTGGGGTAAAATTACCCATCCTATTTGGGGCTAAATGATCCTTATAAACCAAAATGAACTGCCTGATGAAATCCATTGTGGCTATCCTTGGTTGTACATAAAATAGAAAAATGTGTGGAGGGTGGGGGCAACCATAAACCCTCATTATTGTGAAGTTATTTTCATAATAAAAGTCTCCCCAATTATGGTCTCCTAGCCATTTATCAAGGTATTGGCATGGCCTTAATAGTTGAATTACCTTAATAGGTAATCTGGTTTTGTCAGCACCTAAGCATTTAAGGATTGGATAAATTATCCAATTCTCAAAGGCACAAAACTCCTTCTCTCTGGAGGTGTAATTCCATACCCTAAGCCAAAACTGAACAGGGTTGGCTTGACCTTGATGGAACCTCTATGGTTGAAGGAACTGACAGTTCATTATTGGGAAATTGTAGTAAGGGATTAGATGCATCAAGACTGAGTAATTCATAAACCTTGGGTGAGCCTTCTTAGCTTGTATATCCACAAAACCCTGGTGCATTTGGTCTATGATAGACTGAATGTAATCATACTTAGAAGTGGTATGGAGGCTTTGCATATCCAATACCATCATCAAAATGTCTGAGGTGATTCTCTTGGCTCCAACATCCTTTCAAAGAACTCTATAAAAATATGGGGCTGCTCCTGGTAGGGGTACTATATAGGATTTCATTTTCTTGGGAACATGGTAGTCTTTAATCAATTTGGCAGCAATGCCAGACTCCCTAGTATACCTATTCTCCAGGATTTTCAAATTTATCTCAGTGGCCATGGGGTAATAAACATTAAAGGCCTTCATGAATCTATTTTGGTCTAATGTAAGCAAAGGTTTATTATCATACCTCTTGATGGTCTTATTTAGGGGATCATATCTACTAGCCAACTCTAAGATAAAGTCCACTTCTACAAAGATGTCCAGATCAGTTAACCTAGCAAGTCCATAGGTACAAGGATTTGAGATTGGCATGTGACTATCACTATTATTCAAGAAGTAATTGAATAAAGAATATCTTGAAGAACCTGGGGTTTTTGCATCCCTTACAAAACACAAGTCATCAACCAAGGTATCAACACTTACCTTTCTATTTTTTCTTGATCCTAGTAGTAAAGTGAGAAACTCATCTGAATAATTTCTTTTTCCCTTTGATTCATCATCGACATCATCACTCCTTCCACCAGTGGATGTCATACTTTGTGCTTGGCTCATCTTTCTTTTCTATTCTTTTCTCAACCTTTATCACCAATATTGAAAAAAAATCTAGTTGCAAACCCTAACTACCAACTGTGAAAACCTCTGCAATTCTGAATTCTAAAATTTGAATATACAAAAAATTATACTCTCTATCAAATTTTGAATTACTAAATCACCTCTTTAGTTCACTGACTGCTGGAAAATCAACTCTTCTTAGAAAATGCAAAACTCTATAAGCTCTTCGCTCTAATAAATTGGAAACTGGTAAAATATAATGACAACGGACAAGTATACTTATAAACTAATAATTCAATGTAGATGTCTCTTCAATCTTGGTGAACTTACAATTCATTAATTTCCTTCATTAGTTTCACATAATGTGGCATCAATTTTTGGTTCTAGTCGTGGCATCCAAATTGTCAAACAATCAATTTCTTGATGAGTGTTTTTGAATATAAAACCTTATAAAATTTGAAATGAGATTGAAATCAAATCTGATTGGCCGCATTAACTCATATTACAACTACTTTTTCCATTTGTCAAATCTTTAAAATGTGATTGGTTAGCAACTATCCATGATAGCATTATAGAAAAATCTTTATTTTACTCCAGTTAACATCTAGCTGTAGACGTGTAAAATCATCCTTCTATTAATTTAATTAATATTTCCATAACATTATAGTTAATTTTAATTAATTATATTTGTTATATTCTTCTATCTATTTAATTAAATATGATTCACTTTCCTTAGTATTTGAATTTAATTTAAATACTACCCCTTTTAATATATTAAATCTTATTTAATATATTATCCCTTATTAATCCCCTTTAAATAAATTTTTAATTTATTTACTCCTCTACATGACTTAAATTCTACTAAACCAAATTAATCTAAATTTTAAATTTAGATTAAACTAATTTGAACCTAGATCCTACCCTACCTCACATCACTCTCACCAAATAAACCTACTCACTAATTAACTAAG
>MU228106.1:2233931-2261308 GCA_018584345.1 Thuja plicata
CATATTTTCAAACTTAATTTTTGGGGAATGCTAAAATTGGGGAGAAATTTCTTGCTACTAGCAAAGTTGATTGTTATAATTTATAAATTGGACTCAAACTACATAGACAAAGGTGTTGGGTATTCTAATCCACTAGGAGAAGGGATTGCTCCATCCCAATATTTGACCCACAAATAAGGTCGTGACTAGTTAGTGTAGGAGCAGCAAGGTCAAATTCAAGAGCCATGGAGTGCACTAGGGTCTATAGAGCCTTGGAGAGTTGAAAATAATTGAGTGGTTAAGAGTAACCTAAAGATGGTGATAAAAAATACAAGCAATAGGTAAGAGTAACTAGAGAGATGAATATAATTAGTTAAGGTCTTAATGTGCTAATTTTCTAAAGAGTCATAATATTAACTTTCTATTAGAGTGTTGAAGCTATAGTGCCCATTTTATTGCCATTAATAAATGGAACATATGTGGTTTTTGTCATCATTTTTAAGAGTTATTCATTTATTTGCAGGTAGTCTATGTGTAGAAGAATGGACAATTTTCTAAAGATATCAAAGAACAAGAAACATACATGGAGAAGAATGATGATACATAACTAGAAGATGAGGGACTCAAATATGTTCTCAAGTTTCTTACAATTGGGATGCAAAATACTAGATCATCTATTTTGAAAGATCCAAAATAGTCATACTTGGATATAATGCTAAGTTTTGTATCTAGAAGTGGTAATTTATTTACTTTCTTCCTATATTTATATGTAAAAGTAATGCTTTATTGGAGGTTGAATTTTAACAATGCAAAATTGTCAACCACCAAGGCCAATTGACTGTATTTCATGGAAGTTTCTCTTATATTTATAATTCAAAGTCCATTAGTTATTTGTTAAATAGGATTCTAAAGCATTGAAAGTAGAAAGTTAGTATTTCAACTAGTTGCCTATTTACATATATTTTGCATTTGTTTTTACCTTTCTGATTAATACTGAAACAATTATTAGCTATAAGGCTTAGCATTATATATATAGAATTTATCCATAGACTTGTAGTTACAATTGTTAAGAGCACTAAGAGTGCAAAGTCTTGTGAATTGCCTATATTGGCAATATAAGCCAAATAGGGCTTAATTGGAGTTAGTTAGGGTTAGTAGGGGTTATAGGTTAAGTTAGATTTCTAAGGTTATCTCTAAACCTTTTATGAGTATTTAGAATGGGCAAAGGGTGTCGTTTTGTTGAGTTCACAACTTTTTTTGTCAACTTGATAACTATTTCTTGTGTTTTGTCACTAACAATCAGACTATTATGTGACAGTTAGATTTAGTTGAATGGTTACTCTCAGGTATTTGGAGAGTTAATTTCTCTTGAGATGGAGATCCATAAAGTAGGGAGGTGTTGATCTAAGATGGATCAAGTTTGTAATAGTTTGAATCAATAAAATCAAAATTTCTTTGCAAACTGTGTATTTCACTGGCCTACAGATACAGTCAAACAACAACAAACTGTTATATTTAAATTTTCTCCCAAGACCAAATTTTTTATTTTCATTCTTTTTAGTTTCACTCCTCCCATTTCCCTAGGCATGACAACTTTTTCCCAACTAATGAGTAGGAATTTCTTGGTGGATAATTCACAATTGAATAAAATGCATTTCTAGGTGGACAATTCACAATTAAAAGAAAAGATTGAACGAACTTCTCAATACTCAAGCTTTGACCAAAGACTTTGATATATTAGATTGATATTTCTTTGATTCTATCATCCTCCCTTATCATCACCTTTCTCAAAAGTGTTGTATCACCAGATTGAGAGGAATATGGAAATAATTTTATAAATTCAGTTACAAGGAGAGATTGGGTGTTAATCTACAAAGAACAAAATTTGTTCCTTCAATAGAATGAGAGCAATATGGTCTTATTGATATCCATAACAAACTTTTACTTTTCTGTAAAGTCCTCCATGACAACCACTTATCATTGATCAATAAATTCCAACATTTTTGGAAGAAGAAATGGGGCTCTTGAGCATTGTATTGTCATATATTCTAAGTTATGAAATTTATAATTATTTATAGCTAAATCCTAACCGTTTTCCCTCCAATGGTGGTTGTTGACTTTCCATCTTGGAAGTTATTCATGTGTATTTAATTATCCAACAAATTGTTGTTGTTTATTGTATTTGTAATTTTGTATGCTCAGAACTACACTAAATTATTGTGTTCTCTATTTTAGTGGTTTCATTTTATTCTCTAGTTTATCTGTTGTTTTCATTTTATTTTTAAATCCTTTTCAAGAATGCCTTTAAAATCAATGACCTCATGTGCTCCATCAAGGGTTAGGAGAAATTTGATTTATCTAATTGCCCCCTATTTCAGTACTTTGTAATAGCTAGAAACCTTGTCATCTTTGAACTTAACCTCCCTCACATGATTGAAAATTCTATTCATATTTGTTGACATGTGGAAGAATTTGGTATCATGATCTCCCACATTAACACATGCCTCTCTTTGAAATGGCTATCCCACAATGGGTAATATCACTACTTCAACACCTATAGGTTCATCAAAATGGGAACTCCATTTGATGTATGGTGAATCTAAGGGCTTAGCTAGAGCTTTCCTTCAAGGAAATGAATCCATCCTCTCATTTCAGATAGAATCTACATCTTAGGAGTTAACTTTAATATAATGACAACAAGAAAAAAAATCTAGAATCATAAAAAACTCTCTTAATAGTTAGAACTTGGTCATTTGACTGTTGGATACTTTATCATCTATAAATGGTAGATTAGAATGACAAAGACAAAAGATTATAATCATCACAACCTGGTTAAATCATAATTGTTATGGGACAACAATTTGGACATTACACAACTAATAGTATAAGTGCTTAGAGTTGAAGATTGCATACTAATGTGAGTGGGAATCAACTAGTAAGTCTTCAAATAATAAGAATCAACAATTAAAATATTAAGGTAATGAGAAGTAGATAATAATACTAGAACAATTATTTTAGTGGTGGGGGTTAATTTGTGAATACATTATGTGACTATTATCTTAATAGGGTGGGAGCGGAAGGGTTAGTTCAACTAAAATAAATAAGGAGAGTTGGTTAATTGAACTAAATGGACGTAGGTAGATTATAAAGACATTTAAATTTTGCACCTCTATAAATTAAATTGATGTTGTAATAAAATTTTAATAATTGCAATATCCTTTAAGATGTGTGGGTAGTGGTAGCCAACTAGCACATGAGGAATAGATAGTAGATAGACACTGTTAGGGTTTTTTCTTGCAGGGCCTCTAAAGATGCTTGAATACTTATACAACTCTATGAATCCCAATACCTTTGATACTCTGACTCAAGCAAGAGAAAATACTAATTGATGAGTTATTTTGATAACATTGGGGATACCTATTATCACCTCCTTTTTTGAGATCCACTGTTTTAGGCAGGTTTTACCTATGACTGATTACTGAATTGAAAGTATCTTTAGAGTCGATTTTACTTATGTGTTGAATGCCCTATTTTTAGATGGACATGTATATAACAATGCAGATAACTATGACTAATCTGAGAAAAAGCTTGATAATCCAAGTCAATATCTTAATGATAGCAAACAACAGCATAATAGGGAATTTCATTCTCCTTTCCTTTTATAATTCTTATGAATCTAGGAGGAATAACCTATTGATTTACTCTTTAAGAAATCAACAAAATTCAACTATGATCTCATATGAGTACAATTGATTTTACATAAATTTCTTGAAAGTAATTAGTTTAAATGATATTTGATTATTTGTATGATGATGGATTACCAAACCAATTCCTAGACCAGTGCCTATCCTTGGGCTTATAGAATCAATAAATGAAAATCCACAAAAAAACAAAACAAAATACTATAAGTTGCCTTACAACCTACATGCAACTCAGATAAAATGCCTTACAAACTATCCTGTCACCTCTACAATATTATATCAAATCCTTAAATATTGTTATGCTCCCTAAAACCACTCACAAAACTTAGTTCTTTCCTTGAAAGAAACTTGTAAGCAATTTAATAGCTACCTTGTAACCAATATACTTAAAAATGCCTTATAGATTTAAACATAAAAGAGCATACACAACAAGTAAAGAGACAACAATAAGATAGAGTAAAGTTGCACTGTATTTTTATTCATGTGTTTCTGCTTCAATACATAAAAAGCTCAAAAGCTTGAAGACACAGATACAAATCTAGAAAGTCTGATTTTCAATATATTTCATCCTCCTTTTTTGAGTATTACAATTTCTGATCTATTTATTGGTCCTTAAACATCATGGAATCCTTAATATTAGGATGTAACAAGCTTCAGATGGTTTAAGGAACCTAACCCTAAAAGTACAAAAAAGACAAAGAAAGAGAATGTAGAAGCGGTGAAGAGACAAAAACAAGGGATGAAATATGATATTCTTTTGTCTTCTTCTGGAATCTGGCACCTTTGTCTGACAGTGTTCAGGATAGCTTTTGATATTTATATTAAGATCAAGTGACCTCCATTACAGGATAACTTACACTTACCTTTAGTAATAACTAACCTCCCTGTGCTCAATGATCAGGCACCAAGTGTTCCCCTTCATTCTTCATCCAGGATTTCCTCCTCCACTACCATAGGCTTCTTCTTCTTTGGCTTGGTTATCAAGTCCCATGCTGTCACTTCATCTTCTATAGGCCATTTAAAGCTCTGTGTACTCTGTACTTGTGCCTTTTGTCTTTCCCATCTGACATCTATGATGCTTTTAACATCCATTAATAATTTTTTCATGTCAGTCTTTTCCTTGAAGACTTCATCCAAAATCTTATTGAAACCTTCCATATCTAAATTAGATCCTAAAATAAATGCCTCATTACTTGGCATTCTACTGTCAAATTCATTCCTCTAGGCCTCCAAGGCCTTAACTTGATCATCTTCTCCTTTTAATGGAGGAACAAATCTATTAAAATCCAGAGAAAAAAGGCTTAACTTAGCCTCAATCTGATTTAGCTTGCCTTTAAAGAAAGATAAAGCTATATTAACCTTTTTTATTTCATCGTCCACCTCTGTCACAATTTCAGGCAAATCTGAACTAAGAGGCTGCAAGTAGGCAAGTTTTTCAAGTAATTGGACCCTAGGAGACCAATTAACAAAGTAAGGGTTTAAAATGGCAATGTACCCTGTCACTTCTGTATGCAAGGTGGGAAATTTATTATAAGCATTTAGGATGACATTTGTTTTTTCCTTGAGTATATCAATCCTATGCTGAAGAATGCATCTTAATGCATTTAGGGCTATCTCATTTTTCTTTTTTCCCATATCTTCTATCTCAGCCACTTCCTCTGATTCTACCTTCTCCTCTATCTCTAAGGGCTATTATGAAGGCACATAAACTACTTCAGGTTTCTCTTGTAATTGTTTCATCAATTTAGCAATTACCTAGTTTTTTTGGTGTATCTTTATGTGACACAAATCCATATCCTTTGCAAATGCACTGATTTCCTCAATAAAAATGCCACACTTCTCAGACAATTGTTTTGTCTTGTCTTCATTCAAGTGTGCCCAATAAGTCATGATCTAAGAGATCTCAAGATCTCTAGTGTTTTGTACAGTCTAGACCATTTGGTTCCACACCATGCTCTCCTAAATGTTTACTAGTTGAGGCTTTTTGTCCTTGGGACATAAGCTCCACATGGAAAAGGCTTGTGATTTTGGACTATATCCAAATCCTTTTATCATGTCGCCCATTTGAACCTCACTTGAAAATTTTAGGTCTAGCTGCTTTCTTATTTGATCAATAATGAATGTTGAGGCTAAGCCCCAGCCCTTAGTAAGCAAAATACCACTGTTCAAGACCATTTTTCTTGCCTCATCTAGAGAGACATCCTCACTGTCAGGGTCATAGGCTTTTAGAGCTAACAAAGCCTCATTTGTGACTGTTTCCTCTGCATCTAACCTCAATTATGCCCTTATTTGTTCTTTCTTATGCCACCTCAGAAAGTATTTAAACTCACCAGTCTTGATAAAGTTGTCATCACTTAGAAACTAATGTTGATGCAATAACCTCTCATCAATGAATGCCTTAAGAGGTAACTCTATATTTTCTTCCTCATCCTGCTATTGGCTCTTCCCATGTATGATTATTTTCCTTAGATTATCATCATATAATATATTTCCAGGGATGATGGCACTTGTTCTATCTCCTTTCTTCTCTTTCCTAATAGAGGAGGTCTGACCAGGGTCAAATTTTTGCCTTTTAGTGGCAGGATCTTCTACATCATCTGGTTGAGAAACCTCAGTTAGGTCAATGATGTGGCCTTGTTCTCCTTGTACCCATGCTACCTCTGCAACATCCTATTGAGCTTGATCAAATTGAGGTGGATGGTCATAATCCCCATCACTATCACTCTCATATTCAGATTCTGAATATTCAGGCTCTTTTCCTCCTTTCTTATCTAAAACATTATCCAACTGCTCACAGAGTACATAAAAATTATCAAGCATGGCTTTGATCTTGTCAAAATAAGGTAAATCAGGGTAAAAACCTCCAAATGATAATCCATTTCTCCTTATTTGCTTCTCTAAACTTAGTACTTCCTAAATTATTTCTCTTCTTGTCCTTATCTCGTCTTCATCAAGGATATTTCTTGTGGCATCTTCCTCCACACAAAAACCATGCACATTTGTATTGGGGATGGTAGGAATCAGAAGCTTCCTAGCTCCTCCAATGAATCCCTCTGGGTCAATGTATCTGTATAATGTTGCCCTCATCTTGAATCTTTGCAACCATGCACTCACCTGATCTATAGCACCCTTACCAATGGTAAAGTTAAAGATTTTAAAATGTCTAGGGGTTAAGGTTCCCTTCCTATGTGGTGCAAAATGTTAATTGTCTGTCAACAATAGTTTCTTGATAAAATACATGGCAGTAACTATAGATGGCATATGATAGGGTAGGACATGAGGTGGATGTGTGCATCCATATAGCCTAATCATGGTAAAATTTTCTTCTAAGAAGAAGTCTCCCCAGTTATGGTCACCCTCCCACTTGTCCACATACTCACAAGGTCTCAATAACTATAGCACCTTTATTGGGAGTCTATTTTTGTTGATACCCATGCTCTGCATTAATGGATATATAATCCAATTATCAAATCCACAAAATTCATAGTCCTTAGATTTATAATTCTATATCCTAACCCAAAACTGAATAGGATTAGGCCGGTCTTGGAAAATCCTCTAAGGATTCAAGTTGTTCACATTCATGACCCCATAATTAAAATGCAATAACAAATGCATTAGGACTAAATAATAGAAGAACCTAGGTTCCTTGTCTTTGGGATTCTTCATCTTCTTCTGCACAACTACAAATCCCTGATGCATTTTGTCAATAATGTACTATATGTAGTCATAACTGGTGCTAGAATGTACACCTTGTAAGTCTAGCACCATCATCAAAATTCCAGCATTTATTTTCTCTACTCCTCCATCTATCCCTAACACTCTACATAAAGCTTAGGCAATATACTTAATATAGAAATGTAAGTCTTTAAAGTAGTAGGGTGCAGTCCTAGGTATAGGAGTAAGATGGTTCCTAACCTCCTTAAGCATATGCTTCTGCAATTGGTTCCTAGCTGCACTAGGTTGTAACCTATACCTTTCCTCTTGCCTAGTAAGATTTACTTTGGTAGACATGGTACTATATAAGCCAAAGGCTTGTATAAATGAATTCCTATTCAAAATTAATAGGACAGTGCCATCATTTTTCTTAATTGTTCTAGAAAGAGCATCATAGTGGCTAGCAAGACCTAAAAATAGGTCTACATCTATATAGACATTAGGGAAAATTAACATAGCAAGACCACTAGTCCAAGGGTTTGACACTAGTATGGCCTTATCAGAATTATTATAAAAGTAATTGTATAGAGAAAAACTTGTGGATCTTGGAGTGTGAGCATCTCTGATCTCACAGTAGTCATCTACTAGCAAATTTTCATTTGCCCTCTTGTTCTATGTGGACCCCAGAAATAGCTTTAGGAATTCATCAAAAAAATTCCTCTTACGCTTGGCATCATCATTAACTTCATCACTCTTTCCACTGGAGAAGCCACACTGACTGCTTTACTCATCTCTTTTACCGATATTGAAACAAATCTCTTCTTAGGACACACTATTCTTCTTTGTGCACTGCTAGCAATTCAAGAAGCTTGACAACCAAAGAATTATCCTGCAACTAATCAATTTCTACATTTTGAAAAAAAAAGACCTAGTAATTCTTCGCTCTGCAATTTTGGATGTATGTTAAGTGAAAATGAATCCACGATCAACTCTTTATGGTAACTTTTCCAAGTACATAGCTCATCATTGAAAAGACAATCAATTTTGCTTTCAAGTTAACATGCTGTGGAATTAATTGAAATCCTAGCCATAGTTTATGAATGTGATAGGAAATCAAATTCATATGAGTGCATTTTTAGGAAAACCCTTATAAAATCTAAACAGGATGACATGTCTTCATATGATTGGTTCTTGGCTAGACATCTCAGCTACCCTTTTTCATACAGCAATTAATTTTATAGATTTTCATTGGACACTAAATCTCTACGTTGTCATGTCAGCAACTGCCACCTTTTATCATTTTTCATATTCAGTGACCACGTTACTATGTAGTATCTCCTTGTCACTGATCAAATCTCTTAACCCTCAATTCTTCTGGAGATCTAGTGGTTGTGTGATTTTCTTTACTTGGATAACCACAGTTAACTTCTGGCGATCACGCGACTGAATAAATAAATTGGCTAGGAGAAATGCTTAACCCAAAGTTTATTCGGAGCCCCGCAACTGAAGGTTATCTTTACCTTTAACTGTTATTTCCAAGTCACTAAGCATTTATTTCTCTTTACGAGACCCTGCGACTAACCTTAGTTGCTCAATAGTTGATAAAAAATGCTACTTGGTATTTCTTTCTGAGACTACCTGACAACCTTTACCTTTTGATTTCAATTCAGAGACTATGCGAGTAAAGGTTATCTCATTTTCACAATCATTTTTTACTATCATGCAATTTTGATAGACTTAGTGAATACCATTGATCCTTTCTCATTTTGTATCTGATGGCTCCGCTAAGTCACTGAGTATATCTTAAAAGCTTTAAATTATTTGGAGACTACACGACAACATATAACTTTATACCTTTTAGTCTCTTAATCGCCAAATGAATTTTTCCTTTTGAGAGACCACACAACTATCCTTCATCCTACTCATTGTGGAAATGTATCTCTTTTAACTGTTTGTCTCTGCATCACTAATTAAATACTGACTTAGCATCTTAATCCAGTGACAACCCGACTACCATATACTCTAAACTCCATGCGGTTTGTTGCTAAGTCTTGGCATCTTTTACTTAACTCTCATTTTACTTGGAGACTACATGACATAAAATTTTAACATGTCACTTAATGGTGTTCCTAACTAGAGACCCCACGACTAAAGGTTATCTTTAAGTCTCATAAAAAATCACTAACTACTGGATTCTTTGCGTGACACCACGACTTAACTGCTTGTTTAAGTAATGCCTGATGACGTGTTTCTACATTGGGAGACTTCACGACTGAAGGGTTTTAACAAGTCTCATAACAAATAAGGAATATTCTATTTCTTCAAGAGACATCTTGACAACAGTTAATCGCTAAGTCTCATAAAAAAATGGAATATGCTTCTAGGATCAAGCGTCTAGGTGACTACCCGAAAAAGGCACATGACTTAAGTTTTTTAAAAAGGTAATGCAAAATTAGAAACTTGATTGTCATTTTAGGTCTTTTTTGCATTTTGACTTAGAAGATAGCTTAGGGTTTTGGGTTGTTGCATTATTCATGTGGATTTTGACCTAAAGACACAAAATTTTCACAGGGATACTTCAAAAATGGGACATACTTTCTAATTTGGGATAGGAATTGGCACAAGGACAACAAAAACTTAGGGAAAACCAAAAAAACCTTGAATACAACCAATAGTGGCTCTACCTGAGGATCAACTAAACATAGTTTATGGAAAAGAACCACAGAATCTCTGGTTGCAGACCCCACAAAAAATGGAGAGGACACCAACTAACTACAACAAAAGGGAAACTATTTACAGTATTTACATACACAAAGGGAAAGTATTCACAATATTATACATACTTACTTGTGCATTACTTTGATTCTCATTTAAAGAAAGGCTTCAAGAATTTCCCATGCACAGGAAACTCAAAATCTTCTCCTTCCATGTTCTTTAATAAGTAAGAGTCTTTTCCAAAATTTTCTGAGACAATAAATTGCCCTAGCCACAAAGACTCAAACTTCTTGTGTTTTCCTTTGTCTTATGCTCTTGCATTCCACTGGAGAACTAGGTCACCAGATTGGAATTTTCTCTCAGTATCCCTTTTATCAAAAAGGTACTTCATCTTCTGCTACAACTTTATGTTTTCCTTTTGACTATTTCTCCTTGCTTCATCCAATTCTATCAACTGAATCATTCTATTCTGCATATCATCAGAAACATCTAAATGTTCTTCTTGTATAAATTGACATATTGGCAATAAATTATTGATAGACAATCTTTCTTGTAGACCGTATACAAGCTCAAATGGAGACTTACCAGTTGCTTTTTTAACTGTTACTTTGTCAGCCCAAAGTGCTAGTTTCAACTTAGTATGCCATGTTCTTTTATTCTTTTTCTAGAGTCCTTTTCAGTATTTTCAATATACTCTTATTACTGGACTCAACTTGTCCATTAGCCTGTGGATGATATGGGGATTAATATGATATTGTAATCCCATATTTTTCATAGAAACTTGTCATTTCTTATGATCTAAAACTCATGGCATTGTCCATTACTAACTTAGTAGGTACACCAAATCAAGTTATAATATTATCCATAAGAAATTTAGTAACTACCTTTCTTGTTGCTTTCTTTGTACGGATGGCTTCAATCCACTTGGTAAATTAATCTATGGAAACTAATATCCAACTGTGTCCCCCACTAGATTTCTCTTGAAATTCACCAATAAAATCAATCCCCCACATAGTAAAAGGAGCTTCAGTACTTACTGGGTTTAACAATAGAGCACCTACAAATTTTAACTTATTGGAGAACCTTTGACAAGGTTCACATTTCCTTACATGTTCATAAGTATCCTTAAATAAAGTAGGCCAATAATACCCAGCCCTTAAAATCTTGTGGGCAGTAGTCTTAGCAGAAAAATGACCCCCACATTCTCCTTCATGCATTTCACTCAAAACTTTCTCAGCGTGGTATTTTTCAAGGCATAACAATAGTACACCATTCTTATCTTTCCAAAACAAGTCACCCTGGATCAAAGTGTATCTTTGAGTTTGTAATCTTAGACTTCTTTTCTGATTCTTTGACAAATGATCAGGGCATTTAGCATTTTTGAGAAAGAATATAATATTAGTATAGAATGGTTTCCTTTCTATGCTTGTAATAGTTTGATCAGGCATTTCTATTTGATTTATCTGTACTAGATCAAAGTTTTCTTCTATCATAAGCTTTTCCAAGCCTTTTCCTCTTATCAACTTTGTAATATGGATCTCAAGGTTAAATTCTTGAATTCTGGTGTTCCATTTACACCTCTTACCAGTTACCTCTAACTTTGTAAGGATATCTTTTACTACTGAATGAGGAACATAAGCTTATATCTTAGCACAAACCAAGTATGGCCTGAAATATTTCATAGCTTTTACCAATGCATAAGCTTGCTTTTCCATTATTTCATAATTAAGCTCTACAGCTTGCAAGGATTTACTATAAAAGGTTATTGGATGTTCAAATCCTTGTTCATCCTTCTGAAGCAAAATAGCAGCAATTGTATGAAAAGATGCAAATAAAAACAAAGAGAAAGGCTTAGTATAGTATGGAGATTTCAAAACTGGAGCCTCTTGCACTGCCTTTTTTATTTTTTCAAATTCCTGTTGGGCTTCTTCATTCCAAATAAATTTAGCATCTTTCTTTAACAATTTTACAATGGGTTTAACAATCTCTACAAAATTCACTATGAATCTTCTGACAAAATTGATCTTTCCTAAGAAATATTGTACACCTTTTAAGTTCTTTGGAGCAGTCACTCTTTGAATTGCTTCCACTCTCTTAGGGTCTATTCTTACCCCTTCTCTAGACACTATATGTCCAAGCAACTTTCCCCCTTTCACTGCAAAATGACATTTCTTGGGATTTAGTGAGACACCATATTCCAATGCCTTATTAAAAATTTTACCCAAGTGATCAGAGTGATCCATATCCTTCTTAGAATATGCAGTTAAGTCATCCTGATAAATAAACATGAATAAATCAATGAATTCTTTGAAAGCAACATCCGTGGCCCTTTGAAAAGCTGCCCCTGTATTTATTAGTCCAAAAGGCATTCTAATATACACATAAGTCCCCCATGGAGTAGTAAATGTAGTTTTGTAGTGCTCTGAATCTTTAACTAAGACCCGGTTATAACTTGAGAAACCATCCATCATAGACAATAACTCACAACCAGTCACCTTATGCAACATTGCTTCCATATTAGGTAAAGAATAATTATCTTGTAATGAAGCAATATTTAGATTTTTGAAATCCACACAAAATCTAATATCACCATTTTTCTTCCTGACTGGCACTAAATTTGATACCCAAGTTGAATGTCTAGTTGGCTAGATTATTCCAGCATCCTTTAGTTTCATCAATTCTTGTTGCATTTTAGGAGCCAATAAGGGGTTAATAGGCCTCTATTTTTGCCTAAATGGTTTCACATTTGATTTCAATGGGATTTCATGTTGAAAAAGGTCCTCTCTATATGCTTTCAAGTCCTCATATGACCAAGCAAAGACATGTTTATATTTTCTCAACAATTTGATCAAATTTATTCTTATATGAGAGTCCAAACCCTTTCCAATATAGACTATCTGAGGACTACTTTCAGATCCTAAGTTCATTTCTTCTAAATCCTCAACTTTGGCATTGCTTAACTTTGATGCATCATTTTGTTGACTACTAAACAAAGCTTCAAGCTCAACCAAACCCCTAAGAATCTGATTAGAACTTAACTGGACAACCTCATTTCCCAAAATGTAGTCTTTTCCATCATTATTTTCTAGCAAAGTACTACAATCTATACTCTGGTTCTCATAATGGTCTAGACATTGTATGAACCTCAAAATATCTTGATCATCCTGGAAAACCTGCCAGTTATATATGTTGTCTAGCACAACTGGTCCTGTTTTGACTTCTAGTATTGACAGTCCATGTAAGGTCAAATCATCATTTTTTAAAGCAACATTTGCAAAAAAATCAGCCATTATATTTTTTGACCTTTCTAGCCAACTTATGTCAAAGGCATCAAACATTTCAATTTGGTCCCAAATAGCATACTTGTACATTTTCAATCTGTCATTCTTTACAGCATATTTGGATCTGACTTGAGCTAATACCAACTCAGAATCACCATAAACCTTTAAACATTTTATACCATGTTTGATAGCAATTTCAAGTCCTAAAAACAAAGCCTCATATTCTGCAGTATTGTTTGTACATTGGAAGGCTAATAGAAATGAATACTTAAAATTTGTAGCTAATGGAGATATCAACAATATACCTGCCCCTGATCCTTCTTTAGAGCAAGCCCCATCAAAGTACATTTTCCACAATCCATCTCCCTACATAATCAATTCTCTGTTCAAAGGGTCAACCTCTTCATGTTGACAATAAAGTTCACTTTTTTGCATCCTAATGTTAGTGTCTTCAAATATTTCTATCATATGAGGAGTTCTACTCTCCCTTAAGGCCTTAACATTTTCTCCAGCAATGTTAAAATTAGCATATGATAAATCATTTTGTATACTACCTCAAGCACTCCACTTTCCTGATAGCAACATGCCATAATGTGGTGGTATGTCAACCACCAGAACATTCATAGTCATTACTACATCAGGGTAGACTGCTAATTCGTAAGGCATAGCCTCAATGGTACCAATCATAAGGACCTCTCTAGAGTCCATAGCTTGACATCTCCCATAAGGAGTATCAACTTGTAATCCCATTGACCTCATGATTTCTATTGGCATAACTGTATTAGATGCTCCCGAATCAATCATACTATTTTTTAGCATCTTTTCATTAATTATCAATGAAAGAAAAAATGGGTCAACAACCTTTGGGGAAGAAGTTGCATTGAAGAATATTTGAGGAATTTTAGATGTTAACACCTCAACTTCCATCCCTTTGGTAATTGGTTTCTTTCCAATATTATCTAGACTTTGAGCCTTTATTATGGGCACACTATTCAACAATGACATTGCCTTTTCCTTATGTTCTCTAATTCTCATCATCTCTAGAAAAGGTACCTTAACTGTCATTTTGGACAAACATTGACCCATGTCGACTGGAGTATATTTCACATTTGAATATTTTGATTTATCAATAATGATATCATTTTCCTCATTATGTTCATTCAGAGCTGATTCTTTTAATTTTTTATTCTCTATCTTTTGAATAGGAGTATTTGTTTCTTGCCTTTTCGAATCTCCCTCTTGTACAACATTTGGTTCTAAGGCTTTTGTAATGATTTTGACCTTATGTTTATTTACATTTTCACCAGGCTCATCCTTTTTTTGCACATACTTCGTGTCTATCTTATTTTCTTTTATAAAGACACCTGATGGTTGACTGCCAGTACCACCCACTACTCGGTTTCTTAGATGGTAGTTGTTTCTAGCCTTGTTCACTAAATCTGCAGTAATCCTAGCTTTCTCTTCATCTAAAGATTTTCTAATAAGTGGAATATCTTGATTGTCTTGAGCCTAACATCTTATATTATCATCAGTTCCCTTAGTTTCACTATTAGATAAGATCTATTGATGATGATTTTCTACCCTCCTTTGTGAAATACAAGATTCATGAGTTTCATCTTCACTGTCTGAATCTATATCATGGAATGAATAGTATTTATCATAGTATGATCACATTGTTCACCCTCATCATTTCCCTGTTCTTCACTTACTCTCAAGTCTAAGGAAACAATACAAAAATTAGGGTTATGAGGGGCTTCACAAGCTTCACACCAAGGATCATTATTGTAGAAATGGACAAAATTTTTATGTAGAGGATCTGGAGTTTTGTTGTCTGTCTTTTCTTTTCTAGGTATAGTAACAGGCTTCCCATCTTTGAACTGAGTTCCATAAGGATGGTTTTACATTCTATTTTGAGGATTGTATGTATTATTATAAGAAGGCCTATTGTTTTTAGGATCCCTATATTCCTTATACTCTGGTTCTTTTAAATTGCTCTTACTAAACCTTGAGTCATCCCTTCTATTTAACTTACCAGATACTCTTCTGTTCATTTCAATATTCACTGCTATCTTATAAGCATCAGTAAGAGTTCTAGGATTTTTATCTCTGAGAGAATATCCCATTTTAGAATCAAAGGCATTCAAATAAGTTGCTAGACATACCTCTTCATCCAGCTTTATTTTCTAAAATAGCTTGTGCATAGCTCTTTGAAATCTTGTATTAAACTCTGTGACCTCTTCATTGTAATTATTTTTTATATTGTTAAACTCATTCAACAAAAAGCCTTTATTTTTTTTATCTCCATACTGATCCTTAAATAATTCAATCAACTCATCCATAGAAATAACATATCCATTAGAAAGGATCCTAAACCATTCTCTTGCATCTTCCACTAAAGACTGAACAAATAATTTCATTAACACATCCTCATGAGTGAAATTTAAATCATCAACAAAATTAATGAACTTTCTTAAATGTGTTTCACAAGAAATAACATTGTTACCTGCAAACTTTGGGAGCTTTTCTCCTATATCACCCACATCTTTAGGGAAAGAATTAGGATATCCAGGGGTACCAACAAAATTAAATTTTTTATACCTTTCAGTATGCAATGGTTTCCTTTGAAAACTATCATCTTCCTTGAAAGTGGTGGCCTTTTCTTTAGAAGTAGTAATATTTTTTAGCCTAGCATGAGAATATTTTGAAGACTGCAAAAAATCTATCTTTTTCTTCATTTCAACTATTGCAGCTTCCATTTGTGCCTTTTCTAACATTTTTTCCATGGTTTCTTTTTACATTATCAATTTCTCCAAGTCAATGTCTAACTTGGACATTTGGTCAGTTAAAGGCTTCTAGAACTTAGGTTCTTGATTTCTGTATTCACTCATCTTTTGCTTTCCTTTATCCTTTTGTGAAATAGAAGCCTTATGAGTGAGTGGTATTTCTTGTTCCTTTTGAGACCTCTCTGTATCTTTCATATTTTTATGTCTTGCAGATCTTCTTTTTCTCTTATCAACATCCTTATGCTCATGTTTGTTCTTTCTCATTTCTCTCTCTTTTCATTTGTTGAACAAGGGAAAGCTATTTCATGATGAACTTCTCTTCATTTGCTATCATATCAGAGGGAGCATCCTCAGAATGTAAACTAGATGTACTTGTCTCTTCTCTCTCATTTGAGGTAGAAGTGACTATAGGGGTTTCTAATACTCTTTCAGCAGCTTCTTCATACTCTGAAGTATTTCCATCATGAGAATGTTGATTTCTATTCATGTCTCTCCCAACATTACCCTCTTTACCTCTTAGAGGGGTTTCATCCATACTAACTTGGTTTCAATTTCTCCTCCAAGACATTTCCATCCTTGAGGATAATGGGATTCCACTATATAATACTTTCTTAGGATCACTTCTCATCCTTGACCTAGTATTCAATCTGAAAAATATTTACTAACTTTGCACTAATCTCAGATATTTCTTTTAGATTTGTCACCCAATAACATGGAATGAATGAATACTTATCAAAGAACAACTTTGACAACTGCAACATGTATGATTTGTAAAAATCTTAAACTATAAAACACCAGAGATTTCTAACTACTTGGACTAGAGATATTCTGAAATTTCTTTAACCAGAATTTATAATCTCTAAATCCCAAGTAGAGTCACCAATTTGTTAGGGTTTTTTCTTGTAGGGCCTCTAAAGATGCTCGAATACTTAAACAACTCTATGACTCCCAATACCTTTGATACTCTGACTCAAGCAAGAGAAAACAGTAATTGATGAGGTATTTTGATAACACTGCGGATACCTATTATCACCTCCTTCTTTTTTGAGATCCACTGACTCAATAAGGTTTTACCTATGACTAATTACTGACTTGAAAGTATCTTTAGAGTGGATTTTACTTATGTGTTGAATGCACTATTTTTAGATGGACATGTATATAACAATGCAGATAACTATGACTATTCTGAGAAAAAGATTGACAATCCAAGTCAATATCTTAATGATAGCAGACAACAGCATAATAGGTAATTTCATTATTCTTTCCTTTTATAATTCTTATGAATCTAGGAGGAATAACCTATTGATTTACTCTTTAAGAAATCAACAAACTTCAACTATGATCTCATATGAGTATAATTGATTTTACATAAATGTTCTACAAGTAATTGGTTTAAATGATATTTGAATATTTGGATGATGATGGATTACCAAACCAATTCCTAGACCAGTGCCTATCCTTGGGCTTATAGAATCAATAAATGAAAATCCATAGAAAAATAGAACAAAATATTGTAAGTTGCCTTATGACCTACATGCAACTTAGATAAAATGCCTTACAAACTATCCTGTCACATCTACAATATTATATCAAATCCTTAAATATTGTTATGCTCCCTAAAACTACTCACAAAACTTAGTTCTTTCCTTGAAAGAAACTTGTAAGAAATTTAATAGCTACCTTGTAACCAATATGCTTAAAAATGCCTTACAGATTTAAACATAAAATAGCATACACAACAAGTAAAGAGACAACAATAAGATAGAGTAAAGTTGCACTATATTTTTATTCATATGTTTCTGCTTCAATACATAAAAGGCTCAAAAGCTTGAAGACACAAATACAAATCTAGAAAGTCTAATTTTCAATATATTTCATCCTCCTTTTTTGAGTATTACAATTTCTGATCTATTTATAGGTCCTTAACCATCTTGGAATCCTTAATATTAGGATTCAACAAGCTTCAAATGGTTTAAGGAACCTAACCCTAAAAGTATAGAAAAGACAAAGAAAGAGAATGTAGAATCGGTGAAGAGACAAAAACAGGGGATGAAATCTGATATTCTTTTGTCTTCTTCTAGTCTGGTGCCTTTGTCTGACAGTGTTCAAGATAGCTTCTGATATTTATATTACGATCAAGTGACCTCCATTATAGGCTAACTTACACTTATCTTTAGTAATAACTAACCTCCCTGTGCTCAATGATCAGGTGCCAAGTGTTCCCCTTCATTCTTCATCCAGGATTTCCTCCTCCACTACAACAGGCTTCTTCTTCTTTGGCTTGGTCATCAAGTCCCATGCTATCACTTCATCTTCTATAGGCCATTTAAAGCTCTATGTACTCTTTACATGTGCCTTCTGCCTTTCCCATCTAACATTTGTGATGCTTTTAACATCCATTAAGAATTTTTTCATGTCAGTCTCTGCCTTGAAGGCTTCATTTAAAATCTTATTGAAACCTTCCATATCTAAATTAGATCCTGAAATAAAAGCCTCATTACTTGGCATTCTGCTATCAAATTCATTCCTCTAGGCCTCCAAGGCCTTAACTTGATCATCTTCTCCTTTTAATGGAGGAACAAATCTATTAAAATCTGGAGAAAACATGCTTAACTTATCCTTAATCTGATTTAGCTTGCCTTTAAAGAAAGATAAAGCTATATTAAACTTTTTTCCCATATCTTCTATCTCAGCCACTTCCTCTGATTCTACCTTCTCCTCTATCTGTAAGGGTTTTTATGAAGGCACATAAACTACCACAGGTTTCTCTTGTAGTTATTTCATCAATTCAACAATTACCTAGTTTTGTTGGTGTACCTTTATGTGACACAACTCCCTATCCTTTGCTAATGCACTGGTTTCTTCAATCAAAATTCCACACTTCTCAGATAATTTGTTTGTCTTGTCTTCATTCAAATGTGCCCAATGAGTCATGATCTGAGAGATCTCAAGATCTCAAGTGTTCTGTATAGTCCAGACCATTTGGTTCCCCACCATGCTCTCTTGAATGTTTACTAGGTTAGGCTTCTCGTCCTTGGGACATAAGCTCCACATGGAAAAGGCTTGTGATTTTTGACTATATCCAAATCATTTTATCATGTCTCCCATTTGAACCTCACTTGCCAATTTTAGGTTTGGCTACTTTCTTATTTGATAAATAATGAATGCTGAGGCTAAGTCCCAGCCCTCAACAAGCAAAATACCACTGTTCAAGACCATTTTTCTTGCCTATTCTAGATAGACATCCTCACTGTCAGGGTCATAGGCTTTTAGAGATAACAAAGCCTCATTGGTGACTATTTCCTCTCCATCTGACCTCAATTGTGCCCTTATTTGTTCTTTCTTATGCCACCTCAGAAAGTCTTTAAACTCATCAGTCTTGATAAAGTTGTCATCACTTAGAAACTGATGCTGATGCAATAACCTCTCATCAATGCATGCCTTAAGAGGCAACTCTATATTTTCTTCCTCATCCTACTGTTGTCTCTTCCCCTATCTAATTGATTTCCTCAAATTATGATCATATAATATATTTCCAGGGATGATGGCACTTGTTCTATCTCCTTTCTTCTCTTTCCTAACAAAGGAGGTCTGACCAGGGTCAAATTTTTGCCTTTTAGTGGCAAACTCTTCTACATCATCTATATGAGAAACCTCATTTAGGTAAATGATGTGGCCTTTTTCTCCTTGTACCCATGCTACCTTTGCAACATCTTGTTGAGTTTGATCAAATTATGGTGGATAGGCATAATCCCCATCACTATCACTCTCATATTTAGATTCTAAATATTCAGGCTCTTTTCCTCCTTTCTTATCTAAAGCATTATCCAACTGCTCATAGAGTACATAAAAATTATCAAGCATGGCTTTGATCTTGTCAAAATAAGGTAAATCAGGGTAAAACCCTCCAAATGATAATCCATTTCTCCTTATTTTCTTCTCTAAATTCAGTACTTCCTAAATTCTTTCTCTTCTTGTCCATATCTCATCTTCATCAAGGATATTTCTTGTGGCATCTTCCTCCACACAAAAACCATGCACATTTGTATTGGGGATGGTAGGAGTCAGAAGCTTCCTAGCTGCTACAATGAATCCCTCTGGGTCAATGTATTTGTATAATGCTTCCCTCATCTTGTAGCTTTGCAACCATGCACTCACCTGATCAATAGCACCCTTACTAGTGGTAATTTTAAAGATTTTAAAATGTCTAGGGGTTAAGGTCCCCTTCCTATGTGGTGCAAAATGTTCATTGTCTGGCAGCAATAGTTTCTAGATAAACTCCATGGAAGCAACTCTGGATGGCACATGATAGGGTAGGACATGAGGTGGATGTGTGCATCCATATAGCCTAATCATGGTAAAATTTTCTGCTAAGAAGAAGTCTCCCCAGTTATGGTCACCCTCCGACTTGTCCACATACTCACAAGGTCTCAATAACTACAGCACCTTTACTGGGAGTCTATTTTTGTTGATACCCATGCTCTGCATTAATGGATATACTATCCAATTATCAAATCCACAAAATTCATAGTCCTTAGATGTATAATTCCATATCCTAACTCAAAACTGAATAGTATTAGGCCGGTCTTGGAAAATCCTCAGAGGATTCAAGTTGTTCACATTCATGATCCCATAATTAAAATGCAATAACAAATGCATTAGGATTGAATAATGGAAGAACCTAGGTTCCTTGTCTTTGGGGTCCTTCATCTTCTTTTGCATAGCTACAAATCCCTGATGCATTTTGTCAATAATATACTGTATGTAGTCATAACTGGTGCTAGAATGCACATCTTGCAAGTCTAGCACCATCATCAAAAATCCAGCGTTTATTTTCTCTGCTCCTCCATCTATCCCTAACACTCTACATAAAGCATAGGCAATATACTTAATATAGAAATGTAAGTCTTTAAAGCAGTAGGGTGCAGTCCTAGGTATAGGAGTAAGATGGTTCCTAATCTCTTTAAGAATATGCTTGTATAATTGGTTCCTAGCAGCACCAGGTTGTAACCTATACCTTTCCTCTTGCCTAGTAAGATTTACTTTGGTAGACATGGTACTATATTAGCCAAAGGCTTGCATAAATGAATTCCTATTAAAAATTAATAGGGCAGTGCCATCATTTTTCTTAATTGTTCTAGAACAAGCATCATAGTGGCTGGCAAGACCTAAAAACAAGTCTACATCTATATAGACATTAGGGACAATTATCCTTACAAGACCACTAGTGAAAGGGTTTGACACTGGTATGGCCTTATCATAATTATTATAAAAGTAATTGTATAGAGAAAAACCTATGGATCCTAGAGTGTGAGCATCTCTTATCTCATAGTACTCATCTGCCAGCAAATTTTGCATTTGTCCTCTTATTCTGTGTGGACCCTGACAATAACTTCAGGAATTCATCAGAAAAATTCCTCTTACCCCGGGCATCATCATCAAATTCATCACTCTTTCGACTGGTAGAAGCCACACTAACTGCTTTACTCATCTTTTTTACCGATACAAATATCTTCTCAGGAATCACTATTCTTCTATGTGCACTGGTAGCAATTCAAGAAGCTTGACAACCAGAGAATTATCCTGCAACTGATCAATTTCTGTCTTTTGAAAACAAAAGACCTAGTAATTCTTTGTTCTGCAATTCTGGATGTATGTTAAGTGAAAATGAATCCACGATCAACTGTTTATGGTAACTTTTCCAAGTACATAGCTCATCATTGAAAAGACAATCAATTTTTCTTTCAAGTTAACATGCTGTGGAATTAATTGAAATCCTAGCCATAGTTTATGAATGTGACAGGAAATCAAATTCATATGAGTGCATTTTTAGGAAAACCCTTATAAAATTTGAATAGGATGACATGTCTTCATATGATTGGTTCTTGGCCAGACATCATCAGCTACCCTTTTTCATACAGAAATTAATTTTCTAGATTTTCATTGGACACTAAATCTCTCCGTTGTCAATCAGCAACTGCCGCCTTTTATGATTTTTCATATTTAGCGACCATGCAACTGTGCAGTATCTCCTTGTCGCTGACCAAATCTCTTAACCCTCAATTCTTCTAGAGATCTAGCGGCTGTGTGATTTTCTTTACTTGGCTAACCACAGTTAACTTCTGGCGATGATGCGACTGAATAAATCAAAGTCACTAGGAGAAATGCTTAACCCAAAGTTTATTCGGAGACCCCGCGACTAAAGGTTATCTTCACCTTAAAATATTATTTCCAAGTCGCTGAGTGTTTATTTCTCTTTATGAGACTCCACAACTAACCTTAGTCGCTCAATCACTGATAAAAAATGCTACTTGGTATTTCTTTCAGAGACTACGCGACAACCTTTACCTTTTGATTTCAATCCAGAGACTATGCAACTAAAGGTTATCTCATTGTCGCGAGCATTTTTTACTATCCTACAATTTTGACAGAGACTTAGTGACTATCGTTGATCCTTTCTCATTTTACATCTGATGGCTCCGCTAAGTCACTGAGTATATCTTAAAAGCTTTAAATTATTTGGAGACTACGCATCAACATATAACTTTATACCTTTTAGTCTCTTAATCGCCAAATGACTTTTTCCATTTGAGAGACCATGCGACTAGCCTTCATCCTGCTCATTATGGAAACGTGTCTCTTTTAACTATTTTTCTCTACATCACTGATTAAATACTGACTTAGCATCTTAATCCAGCGATAACCCAACTACCATATACTCTAAACTCCCTGCGGTTTGTCGCGAAGTCTCAACATCTTTTACTTAACTATCATTTTACTTGGAGACTACGCAACATAAAATTTTAACATGTTACTTAACTATGTTCCAATCTGGAGACCCCATGACTAAAGGTTATCTTTAAGTCTCATAAAAAGTCACTAAATTCTAGATTCTTTGCGCGACACCGCGACTTAACTACTTTTTGAAGTAATGCTTGATGACGTGTTTCTGCATTGGGAGACTTCACGACTGAAGGGTTTCGCCAAGTTTCATAACAAATAAGGAATATTTTGTTTCTTCAAGAGACATCCTAACAACCGTTAATTGCTAAGTCTCATAACAAAATGGAATATGTTTCTAGGATCAAGCGACTATGTGACTACCTGAAAAAGGCACATGACTTAAGTTTCTCAAAAAGGTAATGCAAAATTAGAAACTCGATTGTCATTTTAGGGATTTTTTGCATTTTGAATTAGAATATAGCTTAGGGTTTTGGGTTGTTGCATTATTCATGTGGATTTTGACCTAAAGACACATAATTTTCATAGGGATACTTCAAAAATGGGACATACTTTTTGATTTGGGATAGGAATTGGCATGAGGACAACAAAAACTTAGGGAAAACCAACAAAACCTGGAATACAACCAACAAACACTAGTGATTGCATGCAGGAGAGGGATACCCCATTTTGATCTAGAGTATTGGACTGATTCCTCCTGGAGCATACGGGCCTAGGGGCCAACTACATGCCACTGATGGATGTCCTCATTTCTTACTCATCGAATGAATTGTAGGGAAAGGATAATTTCTAATGGGAATGGTTATATAACAACCAAAACAAAACTTATAATAGGTTATGACATGACTTATTTATCTATAGAAGACCACAGGCTAGATAAATAGACATTAGAAGGATTTCTATATAAGTGGAAATCCAAATAATTCTCTCTCTCTCACCATAGCCCATAGAATCTGATTAGAGGGGTGGATAGGGAATTGATCCACTATGGAGGGCTTACATTGTACCTTAAGCAATCTAGAATTAGTTACAGATAAGAACTCTACATGAACTCATAAAAATCTCAAGGAATAATTTCATATATGATTAGTTGTTTACTTTCATTCCAAGATTTAATAAAACAAAATTATTAATGGTGATAATTTAATTGATTTCTACCCTAAATTTATGTTACATGAATTCATAGATGTCCTGTATTGATGGATAATTTTTTTTGTGTAGTTTGGGTTCTAATTTGGATTGTTGTTACATAAGTATGAGAGCATAGATATCAACCTTAGGACCTAGGTGCTCACACCTTCCTTTCCCTAACATGGATACTTATTGATGGTAGTCATGGGACACAAAAGAAAGGGAAACAAGAAGGCTGTAAGAAAACCTCACCCTTGACATGATGATCCAGAAGGATCCAAGAAATAGACAATGTAGAACGAAAAAAAATAAAACTATTTGACATCGAGCTACTGGCTGAAACCATCAAATGAATGAAGATTAAGAAAAGAAATAATTTGAATAAAGCTTCTAAGAATATGTAACCACCAAAAGGAGTTTGATGCTCAACCTCAAAGACAAAGCCCTCAAACATTAGAGATTTTACTTTTTTTTATGGACGTAATGCTCCTACTCTCTCCAAGGAAGCTATTGCAGAATATAACCATGTGCATGCCCATATGAATGTAGCTATGGGTGCCTCAGGTGAGGAAGACCCTGAAGAGGAGGAAACTCCTATGACGTAATATTCAAACCATGTTTGTAATTAAAGACGATGAAAAAGTACTAAATAATCATCATCATCATATGTAAAAACTACTATTTATGAATGAAAATTATGACTATAGCTATATTCATTTTTTCTTGATGACATTGTAGATTTCTTTCAAATAGATGTAAAATTCTTGGAATAAATATTTCCTTATGAATTTGGCTACAATTTTAGATTGACAATTAACCAGGTTTAGGTAATTTGAACATAAAATATTTATGGAAATTAAATAATACTTGTTACCTTATCTTACAAAAATAACATATCATAATGAAGCGGACCTCAAGGAGGTAATGTTAGAATATGTAATCTTTCCTTGGTGAAATATATTATAAACCAAGATAGTTTAGTTTATTTATTATGTAAGTAGGAGATTCCTATAGAATCCCTACATGAACACATGTCCTCTTGTCCATGTGTGAGGACATAATATTTATTTGTAATTTGTTTTTATTCTAGATTCCTCCTTAAGAGGAAATAGCACAAGTGGCACACACATTATGAATGTGGCTTACATGCACATGGGAGTTACATTCAACTCCTTTCTTCTCATCTCTACATAAGAGATGCTTCTTTTCTCTTTATTACTCATTCACTTGCAACACTTAGTTTCTCATTCTCATTCTCTTGAAGCATTGTATGAGCATTTTTCTCTCATTCACTTTCTCTCTCTCTCTCTCTTAGGCTTTTTGTCCCATTCATAATAATATCACGGGGGTTTTTTTACGCTTTTCCCCCTTCAAAAACATTGTCTCATATTGTATGGTGAATACTTCTAGACTTGGTTATTTCATGGTATGCATTTCCTCACACTTTGCTCATTAGATTAAACAAGATTTTTTTTCTCTTCCTTATCATTTCTTATAGGTAAGCTATCCCTAGCCTCACTGAAGTTATACATGCAAGTAGGGGTGCCACATCAGTGCCTCCTACTATACCAAAGGAGTTGCAGGCTGAGTTGAATGCCCTTCGTGCCAAGATAGATTTTCAAGAGCAGCAGATTGAAGAATTGATAAGGAAAAAAGAGAAAGGTACCAACCATAATATATACATAGGTAGAATAAGAAATATTAGGAGTACAATGAGAAGACAGACCTGAACTATGAAAAGAACTCTAGAATTCCTACTTATAGTCACTCACTTACAAGACAAAAACAAGGTGTGGGAAATGACCCATTAATAAGAGAATTGAAGAAGATACAAGCACCTATGTTTGATGGGATATGGGGTGGAGATGCAACTGAAGCATGGTTGATTGGGATGAATAAATATTTTGAACTGATAGAATTGAACTCCAAAACTAAGGCTAGGATTTCCATCTACTAGTTAGAAGGTGAAGCCACATTATAGTTGGACCATTTGGTGGAAATTAAATTTTATGACATAAGCCAAATGACATGGGAAAATTTCACAAGACAATTTTGAAGGGAGTATCTATCTGCCCATCACCAGGATCAAAATATGATTGAATTACATTCACTGTGCCAAGGAAGATTGATAGTAGTAGAGTACAAGGCTAAGTTTATCAACTTACTCCACCATGTGCATTATATGAAGGAAGAAGAGGATTGGGTGTACAAGTTTATATTGAGACTGAATAAAAGTATTCTATATGTAATCAAGCTTGCATGACCCAAAAAATTGAATGAAGAAATGAAGGTGGCCTTACACAAAAACCATATTCATCCACGAAATCCTTGAAGTCTAAAATTGAAGAACCTACTGAAATGAAATCAAGATCAAGAGTAAAGAGCTACAGATCTACATAAGTGAACAAAACAAAGGACTACCAATGGTGAACTTCCACTAGTATATTGCTACAAGATAAAAAATTGGTAATGAAAAATATAGATCTCACACCAAAATAAGTTAAGTTTCATAAACATTTCTAAACTAAAGAAGATTGATTATGGGTCCAGAATGACATTGAAACTTCCTTTCAGTAGGATATTTACTACAACCAATGTTCTAATTTCATTTGTTAAACTAGTCTAAAGTGTCTTTCTCTCATTAGTATTGGAAGGGACATGTACATTGAACAAGATGAATTTTAATGATGCAAACTATTAAACTATCTTTTCTTCCAATTAAAATTAAAATTTTTAAGGACATTTGGATGAATCCAAAACATATACCAAAGTTCTAGGTCCTAATTTCATTTGTTAAATTTATGTTTTGTGTCTTATCTTGAACATCATTATTAAAATAAAATGCACACATAATGACACCCTCATATCCATAGTCATATAGATCCCCATGCAAGGACAGGCATAGGTTAAAGGCAGGGATTTGACAGCTTGGACATAATGGATGGGAATTTTTTTCCAGCACGTGTGACCACTGCAGTGTCCTCTCACTCAACTCTATAGTGGTGTTTTACATTAGTCTTGTGAACCAGTCCTCTGCTACAGTTTGGCGTAGTCATTTTTTTTTTGCAACTCGCTGATGTGGCAAGAGTCAGGTGATGGAGGAATACATGGAAGAATAGTCTTCAATGGCATGGTGCTAATCACATGGCCTTCATCCTCACTGATGCAGGAGCATCCTGGGTGTAAGGGCAATCTTGCATCACCCAAAAAAAATATTTGTTTTTCTATTCAATAAGGGCTATTTTGTACAACGTTACTATTTTTTGAAACTTACTATTTTTAGTAAGTTGGTCATTTGAACTCAGAATGTTCTAATTTTCCAGGTGAAGGTTCATCTTAGTCATATAAGAATGCCAGTTGAATTTCATTGCCAGATCATCTGTATTGGTGAA
>MU228107.1:51823-76803 GCA_018584345.1 Thuja plicata
TAAGCCATTTTCTTCATCATCATTGCGAAAACATTTATTTTTAAAATATTTTTTAAAATAACTTTTCTTTATTAAAAACACAACATGCAACTTCAAAGTTTGAGGATCAAATACATCCTTGCCTTCAACTTCACTATCTTTACCTAAAGAAACTTTAGATGAATCATGCGATATAAAATTTGTAATTACAATGGTACTTTGATCTTTAATCTCAAACAAAATAACTATTTAATAGAAGGAACAAAATAAATCTTCTATGCTAATTGAGATATCACAAAAAAATGGCTTTTATATTAAACACTCATTTTCTTTTTTAACACTTGTATTTTTATTCCAAATCTTTACTCTTCTTCTTAACCTCATTGAAAAAAAAAATCCTCTTAGAAATTTTCATTTCTTACTGTAATATTATTCAATTCTTTCTCAAGATTCTCAATTTCACATTAAAACCACATGTTTATTTTCCAAAATTTCTCAATTTTCTATCAATTGTAAATTACATTGGGTGATTTCATTCACTTTTTCTTCAAATTATCCTTAAAATAATTTACATTTTATTTCTTCACGTTTTCACCAATTTTTTCAATTGAAAATAAATTTTTAATTTACTTGATACTTTGATTGAATTGTGGATTAAGAATTTGTTTTCCTTCATTGTGGATTCCTATCTAAAACTAGTGACATCTTATATTCACTCATTTGTGTCTTATTTATAAATTTTTCTTTTCACAACTCTTGAAAGCATTTAACATTGATAACTCGACCTTTTACACCTTTAGGGACTCTAAAACAATTTTTTTTTCTAGTAGGTTCCTGAATATCAAATAAAGCTTTTAATAATTTTCCTTCTGGAGTATTTATTAGTGAGTTGTCTTATGCTTCCAGTATTAATTTACCTACTAATATATAATCTCTTTCTATCCAAGATCCTATCATTACAATGACATTTTCGTCGATATGACGGAGTAAGTAAGTATTTAAATGAGGTATTTCTCTAGTTATTACTTTAGGGCCCTGGTTTGTAAAATAAACTCCAATTTCATATCTTACGATCTGGAAAGAAGTAAAAATGTCTTCATATACCAGACGTTCACTAATAAGTATTGCATCTTCAAAATTGTATCCTTCCCATTGCATATAGGCCACTAAGATGTTCTTTACCACACACCCATAGTCAGACAAGTGCTTCTTTAACCTCGACACTTTCATAGATATTCTCTTTGAATAACTCATATCCCCTTAATCTTCTTTCTCTTCTCCAATGTTCTATCTTTTAATAATTCAACATCAATTACACCATGCCTCCTTATAAAGTCATATATTCGCTTAACATACTAATCAAACTTTTAGTTTTAAAAATAATGATGATAGATTTTCTTTCTCATGCAAAGCTTTTAAAGCAACATAAATCCTAATGACATATAAATTATTATGTGTGAAAAGTTACTGATCCCACTTAAAACTAATTTAGAATGTCTTCCTAAGAAACTCCATTTGTATTAGTATCACTTAGTTTATATCTACTTGTGCACATAACATAATTATCTAATAGACCTTTCTTACGGTAAAAATATGATGTGTATATTAGTACAAATTTTGTTCATCTTTCATTTTCAACTATTAACACTCAAACCTTTGAGCTTGCACAAAAAGAGATAATTGTTAGTCCAAATAATAGCATTTCAATGAAATAAATGAATACATATTGAACATATATAAATTATACTAGGGATCTCTTTATATATACTTCTTTGCATATATTTTATTTTTCTAAGGATATCTCATTAAAAGGTTTGATTCCAACACTGTGCATATAAAGCTATCTTTCTTGTTTGGAATTGGTCCACAAAATAAAATGTAAATGTACATTGAAATTATATACTAACAAATCATTCAAAATCTCATTATGTCTACATTTGTAAATAGGTAGTTAATTTTGCAGAATTTTTCACTCTTTACAATGATAACATTTTTCAGATTCTTTAGAATTTTTTTAAAAAAATGAGCATTGCAATGTGAATTTATACTTGTGCACTTATTTACTTATTCCTCATTTTTAGGTAAGCTTATATTAGCATTGAAATCATGTATTAAGAGATCATTTTAATCTCATTAAAACTCAACAATTATCAATCTTATAAGAGAATATTTAATCATCATGCATCGAGCCATAAATATAAAATACTTGTTGTTATCACGAATAGATACAAAGAAAGTGTTGGTTTATAATTTTATAGTTATTTTTATTTCAAAGTAATATTTAATGTATTTGTTTGAATTAAGGGTACTTGATATTCTATGGCTACTAGATACACTCTTAATGGGAATCAAAGTACTCCGAAGTAGGTGGGCTCAAAAACATATTATAAAAATCACCATCTCATAAATTATTAGAGGACTAAAATTTTTTCACAGGGAAAATATCATAAAGATCTTAATAAAATTCTAATATTGATATCCTACTCCTTCAAGAGACCAAAATTTTCATTGAGACTTTAAAATTTTTTATAAGGTTCATATAGTTATTATCTCAATTATTTCTCAGAGGTGCAAATGGTGTGTCTAGGCAGATTGGTTCTATGTAGAATCCAAATACATTGTCAAGGAGACTTCTTGTTAGCATAATGATTTTCTAAATTGTCTTCATTTGAGACAAAATAAAATTTATAAATTGTCTTAAATATCATCTTTAAGAGGGTGTCTGAAATTATAGTCTTAAAAATTTGTCTTTGTAAGACAATAAAGAACATCAATATTATTGTCTCTTAAGAGAAAATTTTCATTTTGTCTTTAATTTGAGTTATTTTCTTTCTTAAGACGATAAAAAAAATCTCACAAAGAGAATGTCATTAATCTCTCTCTAGAGATGATGTAAACAATAAATAAAAAAAAAATATTGATTAATTAATGTTAGGGCATGATAGAATCGAATCACCATCCTCCTTATAAAGCATGTGCTCTTCCATTGAGCTAGCAAACTTTAAATAGTAATTATATGCTTCAAAATATTCTCCCTAATCTATTTATTGCAAATGCACTCATCCATTACTGGTAAAGCAAGAAAAAATATTTCTTATTTATTTCATAGAGAGACAAATAGTTCAGAAAGAAAGCCTTCCTTGGAAAAATCCTTAAATAACATTTACTTATTACAAATAATAATAGATTAAGGGTTTGAACTTTACAAACCAGTGTCCACATCATCCATGGTTCTTTTGTTTGATCTACAAGCTCAAATAACCTAGATATCTCTTAAATTAAAGATACTTTGCATAGATAATAATACACACACAATCCAAATAAAAATCTTCACACTCTAGATAACACATATAATATGAATAATCCAAACTACATATATTCCTAAATCAACTTTTCAACAAGTTATCAAACACAAAATTATAATTCATGCCTAGTGAAAATGCAAGGAAATTATGATTAAATACTTGGAGAGCTCAACTACTATATCAAAAAATCTACAAGTGGAAGGTGACTAGACTAGTAGACACGTGATTCAACAATGACTCCAAGAAAACCTAGAAAGAAGAGTCATCCTTCATCCCTAAGCACAATTTTCAGATCAACAAAGGTGTTATTAGATGGAATGCAGATGTAGAATAGAAACTCAAAAAACATATGATAATTATTTCATTAGATCTACTTATAGACATGAATGAAGTGCAAGCTATACATTCTCAACCAATAAGACTAAGAAGCTAGATCGAAGGGATTACGAATGGATCAACATTCTAGGGTGGGTTACTATGAGGATAAAATAATTGTACAACTTGTCCTTATAACCGATACTATGTCGCAATACAAAAAATATATAGCAGTTATAATCAATGGACATCATATATGTTTACTTGTTTGCAAGCCCATCGACTTATCTAATGCTTGCAAATGTTTGATTGTTATTTTATTGTTTATAACTTCACTTTTTCTTAAAGTTATATGGAAATTCCATTTGACCAACCACTATTATAGTCTCCACAAATGATGTAAAAAAGGTAGAGTTATTGTTTGCAAAATCTAAGGAGATAAAATTGATAATGTGCAAGGTTCTACCCACAAACCACTTCTGGCCACTAGCAATCGTGAGGATGGCAAGGAACTATCTAACAGGTTAGTTGAGACTAAACCAAGAAGTAAGTTATTAAAATATATCTCACATTGATCTTATTCAAAGCATGATAGGCTTTTCCTTGATAAAGGAATATAGGAAAATATATTAGTAGCCACTTATGTTTCTCCTGTAATTTCTCATAATCTAATTCGTGATATTCTTAGTTTAGTAACACAAAAACATGTTCTCCTTCAATTGTTAGGCAACTATGGGTGTTTAGAATTTAATGTTTACAAAGAAATATAGTCCCACCATCCTAGGAAAGACAGAAAAGACACTTTATTTTCTGATTAAATTTAATATATCTGCCTCAACTAAGGTCATCTTTTTTGATTAAAATTGCTATATTTTCTTCAACTAGTTGAAACTATGTTGTGTTAGTCATATATGTTTTGTAACCCCTATGGCTTCTATCCTACTATGCATGAACACCACATCTTAACCCCTATTGGTATAACATTAAAAAAATATATATAAATAAAGAATAAGAATTGTTGCCTTTAGTGAAACCATTGAAGAGAGACCTTGCTTCCCATCAATGGTGTGCAAATTTGATGCATTTGTGTTTCCTCCTACCTTCATAGCCTGGTTTATTATAGCTTATGTATCTGCATTCCACCATTTCCCTGTAACATGGAAATAAAAGATACATAATTTTTACTTTCACCTCAATTTATAGTGCAGTTGAATTCATATAAAATAATTTCATTAGAGAAGATATTAATTATGGAGTATAACTATATTAATGTGAACCTTTATCTTATGCTAGAATTAAAGATTAGGTTTGCCCAGCCAGTAAATATTTCATTATTTATAAATAAAGCACTATAAATAAAGTAATTGTATTGGTGATACCTAACACACACATTGTAAAAAAAATTATGATGATCATATTCTTAAACATTAAGTATTGCATTGGATCACACTGAAAATTGTCAAACTAAAAATACAATGAAAAAAAGTGTTTTTTTTCTGAAAGCATTATTATAAAATTATAATCATATAACAAATTGATTCTAGATGTTGTTGCAACATCAATAGAAAATCACTGAACATACAGTGGGATAAAATCAACTTAGAATGATGATAGTATAGAGTGCAAGAGTTTTTGTAAGTTATCTAATGCAAATCCAGACATCATTGAGAGTTAGATAAAAGCATCTAAAAGATGTGGGTTATGTATAGGGTAGAAAAATAAAATAAAAGATGTGGAATTCAAGACTATTTGCAAATTAGCAAATGCAGATCCAGACATCATTGAGGATTAGATAAAAGTACCTATGAGATGTGGGTTATGCACATGGTCAAAAATAAAATAAAATATGTAGACTACAAGAAATTGCATGGGCATATTTAAATATTAAAGTAAATCATACTGATATGGCAACTATCCTAAACTAATCCTCCTAATTGCATAAATTTTGGATCTAAAATTTAATGCGAAACTAAATGATTACAATTTTTTTTGAATATTTGTATTGGATACATACCTGACAATATTCAAATTGAATCTCCCGATCATTGTCTTTCTTTCATTTCTACCATTGATACCCTGAAATATTCATCCAGACTCAATTCCCTGCATGAGCATTATAAAAGAATTGAATCCCATTAGGTCATTTACTATAAAACTGATTTCAATAAAATAAGGTTTACCCCTGCTACAACAGTCCAGACTTGATATGAAAAATTCTTGTTTCAACATTACTTTGAATGTTAAAAGACACACTTAAAGGGTACAAACTCTATAAATATTCATTGCAAAAACCTACAAACAACTCAATATCTCTTGATGCTTCATTGTATTGTATGATTTTTGTTTAGTACAACAAGAATTTGGGAAAATAAAATATACATCCTCAACCAGTCCATCTATGAGTCAAGAGTGGTCATGAAATGTAACATACTATCCTAAAGTAGGTCTACCAGATCTCTGGGCTTCTAGAAATAGAACTCAGGGCTTCCCGTTAATTCAACCCAGAACACTTAGACATAAACTAATTAAAAGAAAGCAATGCCACCACCTCCCATAACTAGAAAGTCCTCAAAGAATTTAGCACTCTCTATGACACCAACTCAACATGCAGTTCCAATCAACCTAAACATTAAAATTTTCAAAAAATGCGATGCAAATGGATATAAAATGCCCCACCTTAGGGATTCTCCTCTACTGTTGGATTTAACTGCATGTCCTCTGGTTTTGGATCTATTATGTACCAGGGATAATAATTCTATCTCATTATTAAATCATTTTTTATCTTTCACAAATGCTTGACTGTCCCTTATTATAGGAACCATATTACCTCTGCTCGGAATCCCTTTATAAACATGATTAAACATCAAAAATAGAGGATTTTAAGCTCCAATTTATTCATGAGCTCTTGATCGATGAGGAGTTTTAAATATAGGTTTTACATTTGAAAATTAGACATATAAATAAAAATAATTTAGTTCTTCAGCCCCTAGCTTATAGCTAACTTTTGTATTTACCTTTGTGTATTAATATTTTTTGTATTCTATGAAAAAAAGTCCAAGTGAAACACAATTGTGAAACTGAAAAATGAAAAAAAAAATTTCACATGATCATAGGTATGGAGAGTATTTTTGTAGAGTTATTCCAAAAACTAAACAATATTTGTATGGCTTTAAAAAATATAATATCATTAACAAATGTTATACTGAGGATTCTTGTTAACAACAAATCATTAACACATATGGCTGGTAGAAACCTAAGCTTAAAAAATTGTAACCTTTTGTACTCTTTCCTATAGATTCCATTTTTGTATTTATGAATTTTATTCACAAAATGGACCTCATCATTACCTATTTTAAAATTGTGCTAATGGTAGAAAAATGCTTCAACCTATATGCATTTGCATAGTTGAAACTTCTTGTGTCAAATCCTTCACACACGTTCTGTGGGGGTTAAGCTACAATGAAATGTCCCCTACCAACATTACAACAATCCTCTAAAGAGATTTATAAATGCCACCAAAATTTAGATAAACATAGAGAAAAATAGAGTAGACAAATAGAAATCAAGCAAATCATAGAGAACGGGTACACAATTAGAAGGATCTAATCTATGCAGCAGACAACAAATACAAATGCAAAAAAGACCTCAAGGCACAAAATCAACCTAGGAAAGAGCACTGGTCTCTTCACAAATTCCAAGGGATAACACCGACAAGGAGAGGCATTATTTCCCAGACCAATGAAAGCTCATTGGAATCATTCATTCTTTAGTCACAGAGATAATTATCCTTATCCCTTTAATTTATTAATTATTTTCCATACCCCAGCATTGATTTTGGAATCACAAATGCCTGTAGAAATGGAAGAGACTAAAGTTGCATAGATTTCCTCATCATAAATATTGTATCGGATAGCGTGCATGTAGTCAATAGTTTCCATACTTCAGCTTTAAATTCATAATTAAACATGCCCATAGAAATGGAAGACATTTAATTTGCACAAATTTCCCTGTTGGAAATATTGTATGGGATAACATGCATGGACTCTAAGCTCTATGGAATACACTCCAATATTTCAATTATATTTGTACATTTTATGTTTGAAAAACTACACAACCTGAATGAGTTCACAGAAATAATGAATATTCAATCTAGGCTAAATTAAGTTTATTTATAAGAATTTAATTGATTTGGATAGAATGAAAATAGATAACTAGTGACTAATATCTCTTAGTGAGTATTTTAAAGATGTATTTTAAAATATCAACATACTAGTTTACCCCATTTGCAAGACTGAGCTACATTTTAGGGTATAAACTGATATTTTATTATATAAACTGACCTCTAGAATTTTTCCCACTTGCAAGACTAACAATTTTTAGCAAGCCTAGAATTATAGCTTTTATTTTTCTAAAGGAAGACATTTTGATGCATGTATGTTTGTCTCTATGCATGGGAGAAGACTTTTTTTTTTGCAAAAAAATGGACAAGCTATTATATTTTATTAAATATTAAAAGCTACTTTAGAAGGCTCAAGGAGGAAAGAAGTAGGAAGAAAACCTCCTATCCTGGCCATATACAAAATAGAAATAAGCCTATACTGTGACCATATCTTGAAATATACCCATATAATCTACTGACTCTAAGATTAAACAAAGTGTGAATCAGATGTGAAACCCCAAAAAACCTCTACTAATGAGCCTAATCTACTCAAAAGACCCGTCAGACCCTCTGTTATAGGAAACATAAACTATGAACATGGATCTGCAAAATTCTTCCAGAAACACCCGCGGGAACTGAGACTATACAACCCAAAAAGCAGTAAATTATCTGTCATATTTACCTCTATTAAATAGGAAAAAAAAAAAAGGACTTAGAATGACATCCCCCCAAAAAATGACCTTACACATATTCAGCCCCTTGGTTTAACCTTTCCATGGCAGTGACATGGACACTTGTAGAGATGGCTAGAGTAAACTGATTCTGAAGATAAAGGCGATGAAGGCGAGGCTGAGGGAGCCTGAATATTAGGAATCGTCAAACCCTCATCATTCAAAAAGGTAAGAATGACTGTCATGCTATAAAAAACACTATACGCGTCCGCCATGATAGTGGTGGGGATAAATTCCACTAGAGGGCCCATGCTTCTCCTAAAAGATGCAGAATCCTTAGCTATGATGTCTAGTTTGAAAGAGTAGTAAAGTTTCACAAATTCCAGGTCCCTATCCAACCCACTTGGTGGAAATAAACCTCCCACCCAAGCTTGTGACTTTTTAAGATTGTAGTCCAAAACTACCTTATGGATGCTTCCAGCGGTCGCAAAGTGAGGATTAACCACCCTCACCGTCATTTCCATGAATGGAATATAATCATGTGTCAGGTCATAAAATTTGGACAAGAAAATAGAAAGCACCTAAGAGTGAAGAATAATGCGGGGCGAGGAGGGGAACAAGATGTCTTCGCCGATAACTATGTGAACCACATCCAAAATAGCTTCAGGAAGGACTTTGAATGTGACCCTCATGTGTCTCTAAAGGTAGTCATCTAGGACAGGGCCCTCCCACTTGAGACTTGGGATCCAAATCTGCTGGTTAAAAGGGCGATACTCCATCCCAGAAGAACAAAAAGTGGAGAGACCCCACATCTAAAAACAAACAACAAAGCCTCAAGAAGAGAGCTTGGGGCATGAAAACCAGACTAAGACCTGAGAAAAATGAAGGACTCTATGCAGAGAGGAAAGGTTATATAGTAGATGCCATGAAGAGAGATGAATAAATATAAAAAACAAGCCCAGGCCCATGTGATAAGAGAGCTCGTACTACACGTGTTGGCTTCACACCCAAGTTAGCAGAAACCAAGGCACCACCTCAGCTAACAATATTAAATACTCAGGGCCCACAGGAGTAAATACTTGAAGTTGCCCTGAGTATCTAGCTAGAATGCATGAAACTACTGATGAATGCACACATAAGACCATCCCAATGAAGGCCACATATGAAAATTAAATGAGGCTACCAACCCCTCCCACAAATGAGGAGATACCAATCTAGCTATGACATCTCAACAACCAAATGAACAAAAACTAATACAGTCCCCGCAACATATAATAAATTTGTTTCGTCAAAAGTACAAACACACATGTGACAAAGCTTGTAAAAATGTTCCTCCTGAGCTATTTAAATGATGCCATGACCTCAAAAATATGTACAAGGAAAAAGTGCCAGCCCAGAACTTGACACATCAAGTAGGTTGGTAACAAGATGTGTAGACGGGATAGGGTGAAAAAGCTAACTATCAAGCCTCACCCCTCTTAACAAGAATACGCCACATAGACATACATGTGATGTGACAAAACCCACTGAAAATGAGGAATACATACATGCGAGAGTTTGGAAGCTATGGCACCTAACCTCCTCCAGTGCCCTTAATCCATTCTACTCCTTTAACTACATTTAGAGACCTAGCTAATGTATCATACTCCCAAACAATTGAGCCAACCTTTAATTTGACTCCTTGGAAGCTAGCTAATCTGCTAGCCCATTCGCCTCTCCATAACAATGAGAAATCTTATATTCTGTGAATTGGAGAAGTAGCTTCCTGCCATTATCCAAAATATAGTTAATCTCCCAGTTTGGAGAAGCTTGAAGTGAAAGAGCCGAAGTAATAATTTGAGAATCCCCTTCGATATGAATGTGCTTAATTCCTTAGGAAATAGCAGTGGATAGCCCCAAAAATAGAGCCCTGGCCTCAACAATGTTGTTAGACCCAATTGGAATTTTAGAGCTAACTACACTGACTACTGCCAAATCTGAATACCTAAGAACAAAACCAACTCTAGATTCTCCTGGGTTTCCCTTGGAGGCCCTGTCAAAATTAAGTTTTATAAAGCCACGTTCTGGAGGTACCCACTTAATATCTTTCCAAAGATCTACTTTAGTTTGTTTTCCAATAAGGACCCCTTTAAAAGGGATAATTATAGAACTCCACTCATTAACGATCCTAGAATCTTGCAAAGTGAACGTAGAAGAGAGGGATTTGAACCAAAAAAAATATGAATTCACCATTTTTGAGATTGATCTAACAACATATTCTTATTCCTTTCCCACCATTTTCTCCACGTGACCACTGCTAGAATGACTCTCCAAATGTGGCCAAAAAAGGAACCTCGATATAAGACTAGCCACTAATCCAGAAGATGAATTAGGGAGTCTGACAAGGGACCTTGCCAACCTAGTTTATCCAGAATGCAATACTAGACCTCCTACACCAAAGAGTAGGAGGCAAAAAATGATTAACATCTTCAAAACAAGATTTGAAAAGTACACAAACAAAATTGTCAGCAATGCCAATCCTGTGAAACCGACCACTAGTTAGGAATCTGCTGAGAATTGCCAACCAAAGAATATATCCTTCTTTAGGAGGCACAGCCGGGTGCCATCAAAACTTAAAAATATGCTCATGTGGATGTTTACCATGCTTTTTAAGATGATTATATCCCAGCTTGACCAAATAATTACCGTTTAGAGCAGCTGACCAGATCAGTCTATCACTAGTGAAGTTAACATATAATAACCTCTGATCCAACATACTTTTAAGGAGTATGAATTGATCCTGAGGAATGTCAATTTGTGAAAGATCTCCCCAAACTGTCTTGACTTCTAATGATGAAGTAGATATCTCAAAATAATTTTTAACCTGACAGCCCCATGACTGCTGAAAGACATTTTTGGTTAAAAGAGTTAATCCTAGAGTACTAGAAATAGGTGGTAGACCATTACACAAGTCATCCATAAAATTTGCTTGATCTCCTGAGTTAATGATCCATGAAAGGTGGGGAAGGATAACTTGGCGACAATTGAGAACAAAGTTCCAGATAGAAGAACCAGAAGGAGGATTCCTAATTGTGAAAATGTGAGTAGGATCATCTGAGTCCAGATATTTAAGATGAATGATCGTCACCCATAGAGAGCCTGGCTGATCATATATTTTCCAAGCAATTTTTTCCCCTAAACTTAAGTTCCTCGAATTGATGTCATGAATTCCTTACCCCCCCACAATCTTTAGGAAGCGAGAGATTATCCCATGAAACTAAATGTATCTTAGAGGTCCCATCCAGATTACCTCTCCATATAAAATCTTTGAGGTTTCTTCTAATCTTATCAAAAACCATCCTCAGAGCCCTTAACACTATCATAATATAATTCAGGATAGAAGAAAGTATTGACTTAACAAGGAGAATCCTCCCTGCGAGCGAGAGCCATCAGGATTTCCAAGAGACAATACAGTTAGCAATGGATTAAAAAATATTATCCCATAAAGCAGCCCTGCAAGGACCTTGAAACATGGGAATACCCAGGTACTTACTAGGGATGACATCCACATCAAACCCTAATAGATTTAGGATAGCCTCTTTTGTCTTCTTGGAGACCTGAAAGAATTATATCTTAGATTTTGAGATGTTAAGCTTCTGCCCCGACAACTTACAATATATTGTCAAAATATCTAGAATAGAACCTACTTCCCTAACAAAGCCCTCTAAATATAATAGAGAATCATCAGCAAACAGGGTGTGGGTAACTGACAGCTGTGAGTTATTCAAAGAAATGCCCTTTAAATCCCCCTGCATTTTTTTGAAACTGAGAAGCCTACTAAGGCCCTCGGCCATGATAATGTAAAGGAACTGAGACAGAGAGTCCCCCTTCCTAATTCTGCATGTCGAAGAAAAGAAGCTGACTATAGAGCCATTAATCAGAATTGAGAACTTATCCCCCTTAATACAAACCATGATTCATTTGATCCATTTAGAGTTAAAACCCATTTTAACCATAACTAGTTTGAGAAAATCCCAATACTCTGTCGTACACTTTCATCATATCCAGTTTCAAAACCATAGCCTATAACCTCTGGACCTTGATTGAGTGTAGAAATTCATGAGCTATCATATCCCCTTCCACTATATCTTTCCCTAGAATGAAACCCCCCTACTGGTCAGAAATAATCTCGGGGAGAATTTTCCTAAGATAGACTGAGATAGATTTAGTAATAATCTTATAAATCATACTGCATAGAGAAATAGGTCTACAATCAACAAAAGAGCTAGGGTGAGGACCCTTGGGAATCAACATAATAAGAGTATTGTTAAAGGCTTTGAACATAGATGAATGTATCCTATACTCCTCTACTACCTCCCATATATCATCCTTCATAAATTCCCAGCACTGTTGGAAGAACATAGGAGTAAGACCATCTGGACCCGGGGCTTTATCAGCTTTCATGGAAAACACCAAGGACTTGATTTCCTCAATATTGAAAGGGTGAAGCAGGAAATTATTGTCTACCTCTGAGACTACAGATGGGATAAAATGCAAATCTTCCTGAGTTTGGGTTGAATGATCATCCAAGGAAGAAAGGAGATCATGAAAGAACCAGACTGCTTCCACCTGGATATCCTGTTCTGAGGAGAGAATGTTATTGTGAGCATCGTTGATTTGAAAGATGGCCTTTTTTTGTCTGCTCACCTTAGCTGAAGCATGAAAGAAAATTGTATTTCTATCTCCCTCTGACAACTAGAGTTCCCTGGACCTCTATTTCCAATAAACCTCTTCCCTAAGAAGTAATTCATCCATACGGGCTTGCAATTTATTCTGAGATTCATAAACCTATTGGTCTAGCCCATGGTGAAGGATGTGCTCATTCAAAAGATCCAATTGGTGTTGAATATCATTCTTTTCTGAGAAAATGTTCCTAAAAGTGTTATGGTTCCAGTCCTTAATTTTGACTTTTAGGAAAGACAATTTCTTAAACAACTGAAACATCTTATACCCTTTTTCCACTGGACATTGTTAGGAATAAGGTGTCTCAACCTTGTATATTTCCTTACATTTGATATTTTCCAAATGTTGGCACTTTGGACAATGTGTAAGGTAATCATGACTAAAACGGTTATGACAGATTCCTAAGATGGTCATTAATATTTGTAAGAGATAATTATGGAAGTTTTGATGATGGGTGAAGACGTGCAAGACATGTGGAAACTAATCAGTTGAGTACGGTACACTCTTCTGCAATCATGGGGTTTGGGTTCCTATTTTCTTGGAGAATGGTAAAACCCTAATACGACTGCATTTGGAAGTTGCCCTAAAAAGTGAAGCGCATGATATAAGTGTTTTTTAGGGTTGAAAATCTAAGAGAAGTTAGTGTATTGTTGGAATGTTTTTATGCTACCAAATTTGTCTTCAAGTGTCGATTATCTCTTGAAAGAACTTGCATTGCAAGTGTATTGTAAATAGTATTAGTTTTGATTAATACATTGTGTAGGTTTCAGAGTGTTGGGGTTTTTTACCGAAAGGTTTTACCCAGGGTAAATCATTGTTTCATTCTCATTTTTCTATGTATGCATGTTTTTGATTGCAGGGAAAAGTAGGTTTTGAATGGGGACGTGAAACCCCTTACAAGCTAGAACAAAAGATTTAACATTTAAGCACTCCAAAAATAAATAGGACTAGAAACCAGTACGCTAAAGCCAAAACTAAAAACAAAAACAAAAATCCAGAGACCAGGAAAAAAGACAAACCACCAGTACCAGAAACTAGAGCCCTAGAAAATCTCCTTACAAGCCTCTGTGGCTTCCTGCTTTGCTTTAGATATCTTATTTATCGCTGCATTGAAATCTAAGAGTTCCTGAATCCTTTCATGAATTTTCTTCTTTCTTGTAGATCTAGTGCGTTTTCCAGGCCCATCATCTTCCAGGTTCTTTGCAATATCCTCTATTTTTTACTGCGGGACCCAGTATCCAGCTCTTCCTTAATGGTTAGGAAGCAATCCATGGTTGAACCCATAAAGTTGTTGTAGTTTTGCATGTGTTTTTTCATGGTATTCTCCATGGTTTCCATTCTAGCTTGTAACTGCTGCACATTATTGTCCTCATCCTTAGTAACCTTGTCCAACTTCTGCCATAGTTTTAGGGCCAAAATCTAGCTAAGTTTGCAAAGAGTCCATCTTAGCAAAAATTGAATGGTACTTGAGGTTTAAATTATTGATCTCCTGGAACACCCATTTCATTAACCGAAAGGAATACATGGAAGCAGCTTTCGCAATTTGGAGGACCCCAAATGGTGGATCAATCTTATTGTCCATGTCTTCCCTCAGTAATTGAACATTCCTTTCCTACAAGTCCACCATTTTGATGAAAGGGATGTTCCAAGAATTGCCAGGGACATTGTCTGTCTTCCCCTTAGGTAAAGTCATCTCCTTGGCGGGGGAAGTATTCTCCACCTCCATCGCATCCTTCTGAGTGTCTTGACCACAGTCCATAACAACTTCAAGCCTCGGAGATATAGGCACATCATGGTCTTCAGAACTGTCATACTCAACCAGAATTGGCACTTTATGACCACCAACATCCTCCTCCTTCATCTTATCCTTGTTGTTCTTCCTATTATCTGAGGTTTTACCTTTGTCCGTAGAGATCGTAACCTCTTCATCTGTGTTAATATTCTCCTCTGAAACTGAATTCAAGATCGAGGAAGCAAAGTAACTTTCTTCCTCAGTGGAATCAGCCATATTATCATAGCCTTCCACACTGTCAGCAGAGGTATCCGTATGCATGGTAGTTTCCTTATCCTTATTTAGTTTTTTACCTAACGAACTCTTATCCTTCACATTCCCATCCCTAATTCTCTTTTTACCTGAACCAGATTTAGACAGGGTTATGACAGGGCTTGCCCTAGCCATCTTTTTTATGTGTTCAACAATTAAAATAATCAACCCTTCATGAAGAATGGGTTTCTTCTCCTTCCTCTTGTGCTGGGAAATGCTAGAACGGAGAGATTACAAAATATAGAAAGGCAGAGAAACCCTAATTTTATGCGGAAAATGACAGAGCAGAACAAAGTGGTAAAAATGGGCTCTTTTAAACCTACCATCCAGGGTAACATACTCCATAATTGCCATCATAACAGTAGCCCAGATATCTTTGAATGATGCAACATCATAGCAACCTCCGAACTCTTTAATAAGGCTTTTTTTCTCCTCCTTACTCTTGGGAAAGCATTGAATGGCCTTTCGAGAAACTTTACTATCCTAGAAGAATTTGATGCCCTTCGTACTAAGCCCAGAAATCTCAGCTATGAAATCCTCCATAATGTTCACAATGATGCCAGCTAAGGTAACAACCCCATTTTTCTAAGAATCAACAAATAATTTGGTAGCACTTTCTTTCACCCCATGCAATCTTTCCATGTAGGTGGTAAGACCACCCTTCTCAAGAATTTCCCAAGCTTTTGGAATTTTTCTCCATTTGACATATTCCTTTGGCTCTTTGTGGTTAAGCCCAACTCCCATGATCGTACAGCTCTCACAGACGGTAAAAAATGTAGAGAGAATCCAACTGTTATGAAAAAATGGTAACATTGGAATTAACAAGGATTATCTTGTGTCTATAATTAGAGTTCTTGGGAAAGACACCAATTTTTGTGCTTAGTTTCCTCTAATTTTTTTAAAAGTGTTTAATCATCATAGCTTCTCAAGATACGCCCAATCGACCCTTTTGCTTCAGGATCTGTCGATGGCCAACTTGGCTTTGATATCAACGGTCAGATTTTTATAATGGTGCCAAATCACGATGTCCCTTGCCTTAACTGCATAATTGGCCAGCTCATTTTCTATACCATTCGCTTCCCTATAGGCATGAGAAATAATAACTTGATTGAAGGAATTAATTATGATCCTAGCCTCTTCAATGATCTCCTTAATTGTCCATGATGGCTTAGTCTTGTCACTAATACATTTTAAAATATTGAGTGAGTCACCCTCGATCCATACCTTCTGTGCCATGTGTTTCTTAACAATTTTTAGCATCTGAAGAAGGGCCATGGCTTCTACCACGTGGTTTTTTTGCACCCCAATAAGTAAAGCTACCACTGCCAAGCAATTTTCCATGTCATCATGGATGAGGCCCCCACAGTCAGCTAGGCCAGGGTTACCCTTGGTAGCGCTATCAAAGTTGATTTTTATCCATCCCAGTGGAGGAGAAAGCCAGATGGCATTCTCTCTAGGATGTGGTTTTTGATTTGCCATCCTTACACCCATATCACCAGCATTGAAATCCAGCATTCTGCTAGACGTCATCTTGAAGTTTTCCTTAATACTTCTCTTTATCTTCTCATCAATAACTTTTGGAGGAAGCAAAATTTTCCTAAAGACTCTATCATTGCATTCTCTCCAAACCCACCATATAACATGGGGAGGAATAATATTCCACAAATGTAAATCAATGGGGGAATCTATTTTTTTCCACTGATTATAAAAGCTTTCCATGTTATTGGGAAAAAACCACTTGATCTCCCAGCATTGAAATAATTCATTCCAAACCTCCCAAGCATATCTACAGTCAATGGCTAGATGGAAAATTGTTTCCTCAGCATTTTTACATAAAAAACATCTATTGCTCAGCATCATTCCCCGTTTCTAGAGATTGTCAATTGTAAGGATTTTATTCTGCAAAACCAGCCAAAAAAAGATATTAATTTTAGGAATTAAAGACTTGTTCCATGCTTGAGCCCAAAATGGGGGAGGATTTGGTTGCTTTAATAAAATCTCAAAACATGAAGCAACCATGAAGATTTTACAAGGAAGAACTCCCCATAGGATATTGTCTTCCCTTGAAATTTTAACCTTCTAGATCACAACGTCAAGCATAAGAGGTTTTAACATTTCATAAGCAAGGGAAAAATAAATCCATGCTCCATCTCTCCAATAGTCCTTGACCATAGTTCCATATCTCTGAATACACTGATTGATAACAGGCTGAAAAGTAGCAATAGAATTTAGCAGATAATCTTTTATCCAGCAGTCTTCCCAAAAACAAATTTTTCTGCCATTTCCTAAAAACCACTTAGCCTCTTTAAAAGCCGCATCCTTAGCATTTTGAATGATGTTCCAGATGAAAGATCCATGCACTTTTAGGTCAGTTTTCTAGAATTCTAAAATATGGGAAAAGGAGAAGAGGTATTTTTTTTGAATTATATCATTCCATTCTCTTTTAACACCAAATATTCTCCAAATCTATTTTTCCAACAAGGCCAAGTTGGTATCTCTAATAGGGTGGATGCCCAGCCCCCCCCCCCCCCCCCCCCCGCCACTTTAAAGGTGTACAGACCCTATCCCAAGAAACTAAAGCCAATCTCTTTATTTCCTCCATTCCTGGCCATAGAAAATTTCTCTCAATTTTTTCAATGATGTCTGCATATTTCCCAGGGATTTTTTCTATGTATGCATGTTATTGTATTATAATTCTATAATTACTAAGGGTTAAATCTAAATTTTCATGATCCTCTTCTCGGGAGTTTAGCATAGGGAATTATTTTCCGCACACTTAGTTTCCTTTTAGTTGGTATCAGACCCTGGCCAGTTTTGGTTCTATTTGTCAGGGTACAGTTTTTTTGAGATAATCTCTAGTTCAGTGGGAGTATTGTTGTAGAGTATTCATAACCTTATTGTAGGAAGAGATGGCAGGCTCTTCATACAATAGAATAGAGGTGGAAAAGTTAAATGGCACAAACTTTCAGTTGTGGAAACTCAAGATGGAAGACATGCTTGTAGATTGTGATGTATGGGAGGTGGTTGATAATGATATCAAACCAGTAAAAATGCCTCAAGTAGATTAGGATCTCAAGTATCAAAAAGCTAAGGGTCTCAATAGACTCTGTCTAGTAGATTCTTCTCTCTTGAATGTTCTCGATGAGAAGACTACAAACAAATTGTGGACATAGCTTGGGTCTATGTATCAGGCCAAGTCCTTGGTAAACAGATTGTTCCTAAGAAAGAAGTTGTATTCTCTGAGAATGGAGGAAGGAGGATCCATTGCAGATCACCTGAACGCGTTTAACATGGTGATTGCATAGTTGACATCAACTGGTGTAAAGTTGGAGGAGGAGGATCATTGTATGACCCTGCTATATTCCTTTCCAGATTCATGGGACCATCTTGTGATGGCCCTAGGGAGTACTATATTCACTTTCCAAATGGATGATGTGGTGTCTTCACTATTATCTGAAGAGATGCAAAGAAAGACTTCTGATTCAACAAAGGAAGCCCTTGCTATTTGTAGTAGATCAAAAGACAGAGGAAAGAAAAATGAAAATTAGTCTGAAAAGGGTAGATCCAAATCCCGTGGGAAATCTAAGACTCCTGGAAACTCTAAGGTAACATGTTGGAACTGTGGTAAGACTGGGCACTTCTATAAGGAATGCAAAGAGCCAAATAAGTAGAAGAAAAGCCCAGATTTAGATTCTAAAAAATCTCAAGAAGATGGTGATACTTTTGTCACAGCCTTGGCCAGTCATGCATCTAATGATGTGTGGCTGATTGACTCATGTGCTTCTTTTCACATGACCTCTCATCAAAGTTGGTTCTCAAAGTACGAGGAGTTCGATGGTGGAAAGGTGTACCTAGGTGATGATTCTCACCTAGAGATAGTTGGATGAGGAAGAGTCACTATCAGATTCCCTGATGGATGAGTAAAGGGGATCAATGGGGTAATGCACATCCTGGGTTTGGCACAAAACTTGTTATCTATAAGTATGTTGAATGATGCAGGTGTGCAAGTTGTTTTTTTCAAAAGATGGACGCAAGATTATTAGAGGAGCTATGGTTCTCACGAAAGGTACTAGGAGAGGTACCCTGTTTCAGCTAGATGCTTGCACTTCATAGTGCAATAGTTCTTCTTTCTCAAGGAAGAGAGAAACAATCACTCTATCTCCACCATCTAAACTAGAAGTGAAGAATTCTATTGTAATGGGTTTTGATGGTAGTGCATCAAGTGTACCTAAGGGTGCTAACACTTTGGAAGGAAAACTTCCTGTAGAAAATACAATGTTGTGGCATATGAGATTTGGCCACATTGGTGAGAAGGGTCTTAGAACCTTGAAAAATAAAAACCTCCTTGAGGGGTTAAATGATTGTAGTCTTGAGTTTGACTTTTGCAAACACTATGTTTATGGTAAGAAAAATCATGTTCAGTTATACTCCAGTTCTCACAAGTCTTCTAGTATTTTGGATCTTATCCATTTGGATGTGTTTGGCCTTGTTAAAGTTCCTTCACTCTCCAAATCTATATATTTTGTATCTTTTATAGATGATTATAGTAGAAGGATATGGATTTATTTCCTTAAAAGAAAGACACATGTTTTTAGTCAGTTCAAGGAATTTAAAGCTCTTGTAGAGAATCAGACTGGTAAAAGAATTAAGTGTGTAAGAACTGATAATGGTGGTGAGTTTAGTTCGACAGAGTTTGAACAATTATGTAAAGAATGAGGGATCAATAGGAATAAGATAACTCCTTATACCCCACAAAAAAATGGAGTTGAAAAAAGAATGAACAGGACATTGATGGAGAAGGATAGGAGTATGCTTAGTGGAGCTGGCCTCGAACAAAGGTTTTGGGCTGAAGCTATGGCCACTACTTTCTATCTAGTTAATAGATCTCCTACATTAGCTCTTGTTGGTAAGACACCCATGGAGGTGTGGTCTGGTAAGAATCCTTCAGTTAGACATATTCATGTTTTTGGTTGTGAAGCTTATGCATATGTGCCTAAAGAGAGAAGATCTAAGTTGGAAAACAAGGCTATAAAATGTATCTTCATCGGCTATAGTGTTGGTGTGAAAGGATACAAGCTTTGGGATCCTGTGATTGGTAAGGTGTTGTATAGAAAAAAATGTTCTTTTTAGAGAGCTAACACCTTCTCCTATTGTGCTACAGCCAGGTGAAAAAGAAATGAAAGAAGATGTTGTTCAGTTGCCTCCTACCCCTGAGAAGACTGAATAGAGAGACTGTGAAGGATCTGATGATGAGGAGAGCTCTAGAAGCTCTGAAAATTTAGAAGAAGAGGTAGAACAACCTCAACCTCAGCCCTTGAAGAGATCCACAAGAGAAAGAAAGAAAATAGAGAGGTTTGGATTTTCTATGTTAGATTCCAGTTGTGCTTATGCTTTGATTACAAACACTGATGAGCCTAGATCTATGAAAGAGGATATAGGTATGGAAGATGTAGGTTCCTGGATTGAGGCCATGGATGATGAGATGGCTTCATTGGAGAAGAACAAAACTTGGGACCTTTTACCTTTGCCTAAAGGACAGAAATCTGTTGGAAGCAAATGGGTGTTTAAGAAGAATTTTTATGGAGATGGCAGTGGTTAGAGGTACAAGGCCAGATTGGTTGCTAAGGGGTATTCACAGGTGGAGGGAATTGATTATGGTGAAATATTCTATCCTATTGCAAAGATTACATCCATTAGATTTCTGTTATCTCTAGCAGCATCGCATGATTTAGAGGTAGAACAGATGGATGTGAAGACAAATTTCCTTCATGGTGATTTGGAGGAAGAGATCTATATGTCATAGCCTAAGCACTATATTCAGAAAGGTAAAGAGTATTTGGTTTAAAGATTAAAGAAGTCTTTGTATGGTTTGAAACAATCTCCTAGGATGTGGTACCTTAAATTTGATGGCTTTGTGTTGTCGACTAGTTTTTCTGAGATTGAAATCAGATCATTGTGTTTATTTCAAAGTTGACAATGATCTCCTTCTTATTATTAAATTATATGTTGATGATATGTTGTTGATTCAGAAGGGTATGGGTATGATTTCTGATTTGAAGTCTTAGTTGTTAGCATAGTTTGAGATGAAAGATCTAGGGTCAGCCAGATATACTCTGGCTATGGAAATCAGTAGAGATAGGTCTAACAGAAAACTTTGGTTGAGTCAGAGTAAGTATGTGAAGTCTGTGTTGGACAGGTTTAGCATGGCAGATTGTAGACCATTGTGTGTTCCTGTTTATATGGGAACAAAGTTATTTGTGGATGACTGTCCAAAATCTCCTAGTGAGGTGGAGGACATGAGAAAAGTACCTTATGTGAGTGCAATTGGTAGCCTTATGTATGCTATGGTCTATACTAGACCAGATATTTCCCAAGCAGTGGGAGTCCTGAGTCAATTTATGGCTAAACCTGGATGGGTACATTGGGCTGCAGTTAAGAGAGTGTTCAAATATTTGAAGGGTACATTAGAGTATTCCATATTATATCATGGAAAATCTTCTAGAGTTCCGCAATCAGTTTGTATTTGTAGGTTTGTGGATTTAGATTGGCCAGGTGACATTGACAGTAGGATATCCACCAGTGCCTATGTGTTTACTGTGTTTGGTGGTGCTATCAGTTGGATGAGTAAGCAACAACCTATCATTGCTTTGTCCACAATAGAAGTAGAGTACATGGTAGCTACTCATGCTTGTAAGGAATCCATTTCTCTTAAGAGACAGTGTTTGAATGTTGGTGTTGATACAGGACAGATTACAATTTGTTGCGACAGTCAGAGTGCTACTTGCCTTGCGAAGAATCCAACTTTCCATGCCAAAACCAAGCACATTGATGTGCGGTTTCACTTTGTGAGAGATATGGTACAGGATGGAAAGGTAAGTTTGGAGAAGGTAGATACAATAAATAATGTTGTGGATGCATTGACAAAACCTATGGGCACATAGAAGTTTAGATGGTGTTTGGAGTCTATGGGCCTCTCGGCCTATATAAATTAAATCCTTTTATTTCCTTTGGCTCTTACAATGTGTTCAACAAGTGGGAGAATGTTAGGAATAAGGTGTCTCAACCTTGTATATTTCCTTACATTTGATATTTTCCAAATGTCGACACTTTGGACAATGTGTAAGGTAATCATGACTGAAATAGTTACGACGGATTCCTATGATGATCATTAATATTTGTAATAAATAGTTGTGAAAGTTTTGATGATGGGTGAAGACGTGCAAGACATGTGGAAACTAATCAGTTGATTACTGTACACTCTTCAGTTGATAATTTTAGATTGATAATTTATTATTTTATTTGTCACGCCCATTCGCAAGGCTGAAGTTAAATTTTTTGGAGAGAGATTGATAATCTATTATTTGAAATGTCATTTGGAGAGAGACTAATATTTTATTTTTTGAACAGTCACCTAACATTTTTTCCATTTGCAAGATTGAACTTAAATTTTAGGGGAGAGATCTGATAATTTAGTATTTCAAGTGTCACCTAAAACCTTCCTAGTTGCAAGACTTGCAGTTGTATAGTTTATGCAATTTTTGGTAAAACTTCCACCTACACATCCTATAGCTAGCTTGGCAATGGAAACTATTAGATTTGAAAAATAAATAAATAAATAAACACTATGGATAGCAAATGCCAAATAATTTAATCCAAGGAAACACAAGTATATATTGTTATTTTAAACATGATAAGTGAATTCATTATTACTAAATGAATTTTATATCAATTTTAATAGCTTTTAATATTAGTGTTCAAATGACAAATGTAATTTTTGAATATATTGTATGAGGCTATTTGATTGAAAGTGAAAAACAGCCCATAGGGAGTACAGACTTGTATGCAGGTCCACAACGAGGATATATGAAGATTGAGGTGCCTAAATTTTCAAATATATTTTAATTTAAACTAGCTAAACCTTAAATATTGATGTTCACTAGAGAATGTGATTTGTTTAGGCAACAATGTACTTTAATTTATTATGAAATTAAATCCAATTGTTCTTTTAACTAATTCTAAAATCAAATGCATAAATAGAAAATTCAATCCTCTTTATAGAAATGAGATGTGTTGAAAATATTAATTAGTATAGCGTATGAAAGGAATAATGAGAAGAAAAGTGAAAGAATATGTTTAGACGTGAACAAACTCCATTGCTTAAGCAATGATTTTTTTTTAAAATCCTTACATGTTTGTCATGTGGGTTGTGCTAGCCATCCTCCATTGGAGTTCAAAATGAAGTTGGAGCTTTATAGTTTTGGCTGCCCATTATGAAGCCTATCCCAATAATATCTGATCATCTAAAAACATTTTTATTAATAGGAAAAATCTGCACTTTAGACGTTAAATAGTTTTGGTTGTTAAAATTGACAGATCAGACAAAGGCTAAATTAACACCCAACTTTTTCTGTAGTGAATCTCTAACACCTTGATCTCATTGCATTAATCAGATCTAAAAATGTGGCTGACCTAAATTTTAATGTGCCTTCATATGGTATTTGGCACTAGCATGTCCTAGGATTTGGTTTGGAATATGCAAAGTATATTTTGTCTCTCAAATGTATCAAATAAGTTGAATAGGAATCACCTTGATGATAAGGTTTACATGCTGAAGTTCTCCACGAGAATCCTGATTCAAGGTTGCAAGATCAATCTCCCATAAGACTACAATGTTTTCAATTCATTTAAACAATCTACAATGTTTGTTATTAATACATTAGATAAAAATACACCAGCAATTGTACTTTGTAGTCTACATGATAAGTATACTTACGATAATGAATTTTGGAAGTTGAGCTCTAATGATTTTGTTGTTGTCAAAGTCTATCAATACCAGGTGCTGACTAACATTGCTTGTGACTTTGAATGCCCCATTCAATTTTTTATTCCTAAATTTCCCAAGACATTAGTCATAAGAATCTTTAGTAATTAAACTGATTAGAGTATAATGAAATATGTTTTGAAACTCACAAGGACTCAAGAAAGGGTTGCTAAAAAATCTTGGCGTATTTTCCATTTCTCCAAGGGAAAAAGAAGGATAAATGAAACCACAGATTTTAATTTCTTGCTAGTTTTCTTCTATCAAAATTTCATTTAATTGTGCATAATTTTTTTCTGAATAGCACCAAAGTTGATTTTGTTCATGTGGAAACATTCTTAGGCTAGTTTTTATTACTATTTTTTAATTTGGAAGTTATAGGTAAACCACATTATTTGGTTTCATGATAATCAAACTTACTTGACCTAGTATCAAGGATGAGGGATATCTACCATATCATATCTTTTAGTAGTACAATCCCTTCCTCATCAAATCTAGGCTCGTTTTAAGCCAAGCAAATTCACTTTAAACCAATGGCCACTTCACATTAAAGGTTTATTTTTTTAAAACTTGTTCATTGTGCTTTTCAAGCATAGTTGGACTTATTCTGGTATAGTTTAGCCAAGCATGGATTAATATCCTAGATTTGTATGTGATTCCTTATTTATCTAATAGTTTTCTAATTAGCCTTTTTATTCTTCTTTTCATTGTTTATTTATTTAAAATCCTATAGCTTATGTCCTCCAAACTCACCTAAAATGGTCACATTCTTTATATTTTAAATGTTGGATAAGTATAATTAGTTGTCTGGTTCATAGTTGAACATGAATCCTTATATTCTTATTCCTTACAACTCAAGTATGATTACTATAAGACACAATACTTCCAATTTAATCATCTCCTTATTCCTTTCTTTGTAGAAAAATTCATTGCATTGACTTGAAATGAAAACTATAGATGTGGCTTT
>MU228107.1:117237-134625 GCA_018584345.1 Thuja plicata
CTACCACCTTGGATGAATTTCTCATGTAAAATCAGACCCAATATGAGTAATTCGCAGGCCTAAAAGTAGAAGGTAAACCAACTGCTCCTACTGCCTAATTCGTAGGCCCCAAAAAGGGTAATTCACTGCCACAAGTCAGAGTAATTTTGCCAATTCTATTTGAATTATTCATTTCATGGGCCTCTTTATTACAGTCGCTGCCCTAGCATTAACTCAAAGTCACAGGGCTCAAGCCACAATCTGGCAATGAGGATGGGAAAGATAAGTTTTCTAATGCCTCCAAATTTCATTTTGCTCCAGCCCTTCAAAATTGATTCAAATGGAATGAGGGAATCAGAATGCCCTACAATGATGTTTCATGAAATGGTGGCTTGAGAGGGCTGCTATCTTCTCTTCTTCTTTATCAAATTCACTATTTGCCCAGGCGGAGAGAGGAAATTCGATCTTGTTTTGATCAGGCCTGAGTGCTGAATGGATGAAACTCGATGCCCTAGCCCGCTGCTTGTATGATCCTAGAGGTTGGAAATGATGCCAAGGTGAATCACTGATCTCCAATCAAAAAAATTCACTATCCTTAAAGCTTTCAAACACTAGAAAAATTGCCAAAAATGTAGAGAAACAAATCTGTACTTAAAAAAAATTAGAGAATGTCTTGTTTGCTGACTGTATGAAGAGGAAGCTGGAGATGATGTTAAAAAATTTGTCCAGCTCTTCCACTTAATTTCGCACCTCCTTGACTGCCCTCAATGCAAAAAGAAATTGCCAAGCATAAGGAAATTCTGACCTACTACTAAAATCAGAGAGAAAATCCTTCAGTAAATCTTTTATTATTAATAAATAAAGCACTATAAATAAAGCAATTGTATTAGTGATACCTAACACACACATTCTAAAAAATTTATGATGATCATATTCTTAAACATTAAGTATTGCATTGGATCACACTGAAAATTGTCAAACTAAAAGTACAATAAAAAAAAGTTTGTTTCTGAAAGCATCATTGTAAATTTATAATCATATAAAAAAATGATCCAAGATGTTGTTGCAACATCAATAGAAAATCACTGAACATATAGTGGGATAAAATCAACTCAGAATGATGATAGTATAGAGTGCAAGAGTTTTTGTAAGTTAGCTAATGCAGATCTAGACATCATTGAGAGTTAGATAAAAGCATCTAAAAGATGCGGGCTATGCACAGGGTAGAAAAATAAAATAAAAGACGCGGATTACAAAACTATTTGCAAATTAGCAAATGCAAATCCTGACATCATTGAGAATTAGATAAAAGTACCTATGAGATGTGGGTTATGTGTATAGAAACTGATAAATACAGCTTCGACTTCCAAGACCAATCTGCATGCAAAATACATATTACAAAGAATGAAGCAAAAGGTAGAAAAAGAAGAAACCCTTCTGTGCTCAAAAAGTGAGAGCTCAAAATTTATTCAGAGAGTATGCAAAAACAAATACAAGAATTTGACCTTAAAGGTGAATGAAACCCTAAAAAAGGGAAAAAGCTAACCTAAGAGAAAGCTTAAGTGAAAAATAGAGTACAACTAACTTAATAATTAATATCAACATGATATAATTAATAAGTGAGGAAAACTATGTACTCTAACACCCCCCCCCCTTAAGCGAAGCTCAGGAGGTAAGATAACCTAGCACAGCTATGAAAGTAAGAAATGGGTCCTGGCAACAAGGCCTGATCAGGTACCCAATACAAGGAAATCTCTGTGAACCGGAGATAAAGGAGAAAACTGACTGGGAAAAAATCCTCTCCAAAAAGAGATATAAAAGCAAGTAAAAGACAAAGGATGACTTCAAGAGACTCTCTCAAATCCATGAGTACAATGCATGCTGCCAACCCCCTCGTGAGAGAGGGTTGAGGCTCCAAAGCCCCCCCAGAATGAAAGAACCCCTGGATCAATGAACAAACCACCATGACTCCAATACAAAGGAGTGAAAGGAAGTGAGCACTGAAGAGGTGACCTCAAAAGATGAGGTGTCACTGGAAGGCCGAGTTGATGCTCAAATGAGAAGACACAAGGATCCTAAAATGGAATCCCCAATGCAAGTGGTATGATAGGTGTGCTGACACAATCATGAGAGAGGAGATGAGTGTCCTCTGTAGAATCCTTAAGAACTGCACCTGGTGGCTCTATGAATGGAGCTAGAGGGTTTGGCAGTGCTGAAGAAGAGTCTTGTTGAAGAGAAAGAACCTCAATAAGATGTGGTTTTACAGTCATAGTAGTGGTCTCAGGAACAACACAGAGGTTCAAGTGACTTGACTGCACCACATGATGCTCTTGCAGAAGAGGAGAGCTAAGCACTGATAATGGATATGGTGAGACAAAATGTGTGAAGGTATAGAGATGGGTGGAATGATCAACTATCCCTATAGTAATAATGCCACTTGTTACACTATCCTGAATGAAGACTGAATCTGGCCTGAACTCAACTGTCTTCCCTGATCCACTATGTGTAATCTGGTAAATTGAGAGAAGGTTTGCAGTCAGAGATGGAACATACAATACATCATTGAATGTGCCATCCTGAATGTGGATAGAACCTTTCCCGCAGACTGGCATAATAGTGTTATTCCCCATGAGAATGTGGGGAATAGGAGAAGCCTCAATAGAAGAGAAAATCTCTGGAGAAGACGCCATATGGTGAGAAGCACCTGAATCAAGTATCCAAGGTACCTATGAAGGGGATGCAATGGAAGCCCGTAATGCATGACCCTATCCAAAATTTTGACCAAATGTCACAGATGAGGCAGAAGACTGAAAAGTAGACCCCTGTGAGGTGGAAGAGGATGGAGAGGAAATAGTGCTCTGCTGAAGGAGAGCTTGCAAATCTGCAATCTATTTCTCATAGCTATCAAATCTCTTCTAAAAACACTATGACTCATCATGGGGCCCCTTCTGACAATAGGAAAAAGTAGGGTTTTGAGTCTTTTGTTTCTCCTTCTTAGAAGAAGAAGGTAGGCTAGTGAATTACTGAGAAGAGGAATCAGATATCTACTTTGGCTTTGGCATTTGTGTATCCTGAGATGACTTGGAAAGAAATGCCTGTGAATGTGAACCTGTAAGAGAATCCATCTGACTGAGCTTGGACTGCTCACAAGTTAATCTGTCACAGAAGGTCTCAAAAGAGGGCATAACATGCCATGCACCCAATGCATCCATAGTGGAGTAGAAGGTGGAAGTGAAAGTCTCATAGGGGCCACAAAGCTTTGAGAGTATCAGAAAGATACACTCATCATCTAACTTTGTCTTTCTAGCAACCTGTAAAATAGATCAAAGAGACTTGAACTTCATCAGGAAGTCCTTAATGCCGGTGAATGATTCAGGTACCAAGGAGGTGAACTCCGCATCTATCTAGAGAACCCTGAACTGATTCATTGTGCCAAACAAGGTGGAAAAATTTTCCCACATATCCATGGGTGTGGTTAGACCATCCAGGTGGAACAACAACCCATCTGAAATATTCATGGCAATGAGGCCCATTGCCTCATCCATCCTATTTTTGTGAATAAGAGCCTCATAAGGCCTCTTTAGAACTGGCTAAACTGTATCTAGGCAGGACCATAAACCTCATGACATGAGGAGTCTGGTCATTTGGGGCTTCCATGTGTGGTAGTTATGTGGAGTCAGAATGACAATGGATGTGTCTGACATTGAGAGAATAAGACAGAAGAAGAAGGGTCTCTCTGAATTGAAAAAATAGAAAGAAAAAACATGCCCCCACACACACTATCAAGCTAACTCCCTTACACCACAAAATGAATCAAAAAATATGAAGAACCAGTGAAAAACCTGAGTTTCAGAAGAAGAGAAGGAGGAAAATAAAGCCTCAACTTTGAAACCAAAACTAGGAGCTCAAATAGACAAATTAACAAACAAGACTAGCATCATCACATCTAGCTCAGAAACACCTTTTCGGTGATATTTTATTTTTAAAAATGGACACCGTATGCTCAAGTTACGGCCAAAAAACCAAGTGCCCCTCTAAAAACCAACTCTCTGGAAAAAACCAGACACTGGATAAAATTTGACGTTCAAACACCCATCACCGTCCACTGGAAAAAAGTTGACGGTCGTTGAGGCTATCACCAAAAAAAAATTTTGGTCACCGGAAATTGCAGAAAACCGTCAGAAAATTCAAATTTGGCCAGAAAATAAAAAATTTGGTGGCTGATGTCAACACCGCATAGCTATGTGGTGGGCCAGAGGCTGGCCGGTGGTAGGCCGGAGGCTTGTTGGTGGTGGGATGGAGGATTTCTAGCGGTGGGCCACTCCTGGGTGGTTCCTGGGCGACAACACAAAGACTGGCGGTGCCGCTGGTGGTGATGTCTGCACCGCCGGTGATGGTGGTGGCCGGCAGGAAGCACGTCGGCAGGGGCTGAGCGTTGGCCGGTGAAGGGTGGCGTCAGGGTAGCACCGATTGGTGCACTCTGGTGGCCACTTTGGCAGCCCTAAAAATGTTTTTAAAAAACATTTTTTAAATTTTTTAAATTTTTTTTTAAAAACGTGCCCGTACGGCCTGGGAGGCTACGATATTTGCCTGAGGTCACTGTGACCAAAATGGTCAAAATTTATAGTTATTTTGACTCTCTCGGGCCTTCTGAATGCAATGGTGGAGTCCATTTTTTCTCAAAATACTCCAAAAAATAGTGCCTCCTTCAAAGTGACAGAAAAAGCCCAGAGAAGCTGTGGCTGTCATCTTCAAATTGTGGCTTCAAAAACCTTCAAACTAGGTAGAAACACTGTGGCTCTGATACCATGTAGAAATTGATAAATACAAATTTGACTTCCAAGACCAATCTGCATGCAAAATAACTTTTACAAAGAATGAAGCAAAAGACAGAAAAAGAAGAAACCCTTTTGTGCTCAAAAAGTGAGAGTTCAAAATGTATTTAGAGAGTATGCAAAAACAAATACAAGCATTCGACCTTAAAGGTGAATGAAACCCTAAAAAAAGGAAAAAGCTAACCTAAGAGAAAGCTTAAGTGAAAAATAGAGTACGACTAACATAATAATTAATGTCAACATGATATAATTAATAATGCACAAGGTGAAAAAATAAAATAAAATATGTAGATTATAAGAAATTTTATGGACATATTTAAATATTAAAGTATATCATATTGATATGGCAGTTATGCTAAACTAATCCTCCTAATTGCATAAATTTTGGATACAAAATTTTATGTGAAACTAAATGATTACAATTTTTTTTTTAATATTTGTATTCGATACATACCTAACAATATTCAAATTGAATCTCCCGATCACTGTCTTTCTTTCATTTCTACCATTGATACCCTCAAATATTCATCCAAACTCAATTCCCTGCATGAGCATTATAAAAGAATTGAATCCCATTGGGCCATTTACTATAAAACTGATTTCAATTCAATAAGTTTTGCCCCTACTACAACAATCCCAGACTTGATATGAAAAATTCTAGATTCAACATTTCTTTGAATGTTAAAAGACACAATTAAAGGGCACAAACTCTATAAATATTCATTGCAAAAACCAGCAAAAAACTCAATATCTCTTGATGCTTCATTGTATTGTATGATTGTTGTTTAGTACAACAAGAAATTGGGAAAATAAAATATACATCCTCAAGCAGTCCATCTATGAGTCAGGAGTGGTCATGCAATGTAACATACTATCCTGAAGTAGGTCTACCAAAGCTCTGGGCTTCTAGAAGTAGAACTCAGGGCTTCCCGTTAATTCAACCCAGAACACTCAGACATAAACACATTAAAAGAAAGCAATACCACCACCTCCCATAACTAGAAACTCCTCGAAGAATTTAGCACTCTCTATGACACCCACTTAACATGCATTTCCAATCAACCTAAACATTAAAATTTTTAGAAAATGCAATGCAAATGGATATAAAATGTCCCACCTCAGGGATTCTCCTCTAGTGTTGGATTTAACTGCATGTCCTCTAGTTTTGGATCTATTATTTACTAGGGATAATAATTCTATCTCATTATTAAATCATTTTCCATCTTTCACAAATGCTTGACTATCCCTTATTATAAGAAACATATTACCTCTACTCACAATCCCTTTATAAACATGATTAAACATTTAAAAAATTGAGGATTTTAAGCTCCAATTTATTCATGAGCTCTTGATCGATGAGGAGTTTTAAATATAGGTTTTACATTTGAAAATTAGACATATAAATAAAAATAAGTTAGTTATTTAGCCCCCAGCTTATAGCTAACTTTAGTATTTACAATTGTGTATTAATATTTTCTATATTCTATGAAAAAAAAGTCCAAGTAACACACAATTGTGAAATTGAAAAATGAAAAAATATTTTCACATGATCATAGGTATGGAGAGTAGTTTTGTAGAATTATTCAAAAAAATAAATGCTATTTGTATGGATTTAGGAAATTTAATATCATTAACAAATGTTATACCAAGGATTCTTATTAACAACAAATCATTGACACATATGGTTGGTAGCAACCTAAGCTTAAACATTTGTAACCTTTTGTAATCTTTCCTATAGATTTATTTTTTGTATTTATGAATTTTATTCAGAAAATGGACCTCAAACCACACTTTGCCCCACTAGGGAGGAGGGTTAAGATACTAGGAAAGAAGAGTCATCATTGAAGAGATAGCAAAGATCCCTAAAAGAGTCCATTTCCAAATCATGACATATTCATCTCTATTTTGATCTACTAAATATTACTTGAGAGAGCATTGGAGAGGAAGAAGAAGAGGACTGATTTGAGAAAGATCTACACAATAATAATTAGCCCAATAGTCTCTCACAAATTTTCCAAAATGAGCATTATAGACAACAATGAATTTCTCCAACAAATACCTTTTGAGATAATGAATATAGCTTTAATATTGTTGTTCCAAAGGGTTTAACCATTAGGCATATTGTTGGAATGGAGAAACCTAAAAAGGGAGCTACAATTAGAAATATATTTATGATGTCAGATAGAGTTGTATTTTTCTCTAACGTCATATATTATCCAAACTTGTTTAAAGCTAGGAGGATTTTATTTAACATTCTAATGCTTCTCAAAACTGTTCCTTCCAAACATTGTGGATTACACACGTTCTAAAAAGAAATCAAAGTCATTTTCTTCTTCTCTTCCACCCTCGAGCACATGAATATTTTCTTAATACTTTCATTAATATCATCAAATTTAGGCAGGATCTTGAACAAGATGATAGCATAAATAGGTAAATTTTGAAGAGTATCCTTAAGAAGCTGAAGGTTTCCTTCTTAACTAAGAAATGCTCCCTTATAAGTAGCCATCATTTTGTTAAATATATGCATAAGAGAAATCTAGAAAGAATCCATTGGTTTATTGCAAAGAGGCGAGCCCAAATAGGTGGATGGAAAAGATTTCGTAGAGCATTCCAAAATATAAATTATTTTTTTTCTTTTTGAATTCAGGGGTGCTATAATAAAAATAGAAAAATATTTTTCTTATTGATAATCTAATCAACACCTCTCTTGTATAGATTTAAGACATTCTTAATGGTTTTATCTTTACGAACAGTCAAAAATCAAAATAGTGTCATCGACACATTATTGTTGGGAACAAGTTTAATTAGTAAAATAAGGTCTTAAACCTTTATTTGTATAATTAAGCACTCTCTTTGGTATTAATCTAGCCAAGATCTCTACCATGAGAATGAAGAGGATAGGGGAGATCGGGTCCCCCTTTCTAAGACCCCAATTGTTTTTGAAAAAGTGACAGGGAGACCCATTGACTGTAAAAAAAAAAAGTTGAGGAGAGATAAGATACCAAATAAGAACCAAAACTCTATGAGAGAATCCAAAGGCCTTTAAAACCATCAAAATGAAGTTACAATTGACACATACATAATTTTTTTAAAGATTAAGCTTCAATAGAAAACCGTGCCTATGCAAATTTCAATAGAATGAATGTGGACCGTAATGATGGAGTCAAGAATCTACCTTCCTAGGATAAAACCATTCTAGTATGGAGATATAAGAGACATAAGAAGAGTGTTCATTGTTGGATTTATAACCTTTTAAATAATTTTATAAAAAGAGTTACAGAGACTGATAGGATGGAAGGCATCCAAATAAATATCTCTTGGAGTCTTGGGAATAAGCACCAAGAAGGTAGAAACATTACGAGTGAGACTTTTAAATGGAATTTTACCTTTGTACTTACCAATCCCTCTAGCAAGTCTCTTCGCTAGTAGAGCTTCAAGCTCTCCTTGTTTTCTTTCTTCTTCCAAGAAAGCTTCAAGTTCCCTGCCATAGCTTGACATGTGATTAGTATCATGACTTGTATCCTTAGGTTTTCTTACCGGTACATTAGACATTGATGCCTTGAAATAAGCTTCAACTATAGGAATATTGTTATCATAGTTATTCAACTCAGATGTAGTCCATCTATAGTAACATTATCAAATGTTCTCAGCTCATTTATAGAAGACACTCTAATGGGATAAGAAGGAAATAAAGTTCTTAACATTTTACTTACCACACTATCTTCCTCAATAATTCCACCAACACCTCTAATAGCACTAACCACTTCTTTTATTCGTAGGCCATACTGTGTGATATTCTCTCTTTCTACCATCTTCATGGCATCATATGTTCCTCTAAGACAGTCTTCCTTAGCTTTCTCCACATGAATATCTGCATCATAGATAAGTTTCAACTTTTTCCAAACATCATATGCAGTCTCTACCTCATGAACATCAACATCTTCAAAATCACATAAGGTTCTTATAATAGCTTCATGTGGTTGAGTATCCTCCTATAGTTCCTTTCATTCATCTATAATGAGAATTCTAGTAGGGGTAATATAATTGTTTGTGATATGCATTTGGTACTATGGTCACATACCCTTTAGGTATAAATTTCTTTTATAAGACCATACCACGTAGTTGTTGTCAAAGAACTTGGGAGGATCCTTCCTCATCATTGGATCTTCTCCCTCAAGATGTTAGGCTTATCATAAAGAGGACCTAGGCTTTGATGCAAATTTTTAGTATTAAAAGATCCCATATTACTTATAGGGGGTGAATTATTAATCTACCAAATCAAACTTTTCATCAACCCTTCAACCACTTGCATTAATAAACATTAATTGCATGAAAAAATAATAATAATAAGAATAAGCCTCAATAATCATGCAACAAATAAACACCAATTTTTTTCTAGTAGAAACCCAACTGGGAAAAACTATGTGTAGGGATGGCACCCACTAAAATTTGTACTCTTCTGAAGTACATTGCGTTAAGAGAAAGGCCATGTTAGGAGTCACCCGGTCAAGGGATTTACCTCTAACCCTATTAGGACCTTTAACCTTTTAGGAGTAGCCTGGTTAATGGATTTAAACCCCTAATTAAATAGTCACCATGGTTAAGGATTTACAATTCATACCTATTAGGATCTACGCGGTTAATAGATTTAGCTTGATGAAACTCTTAGGAATCAACAAGTAAATGAGAAATCCCTAAAATGTGTTAATAATGAAGAAAAAAATATAACCAACTCAATTCAGCCTTCTAATCTATCACACATTAATTTCACAAAGAAAAGTCAAACCACAAAATACATTCCAATGTTCTTGCACAACCTCTAATAAATTTAATCATAAACAATAATGAACATGTCAACTCATCAATCCTTATCAATCAACAACATCATGACGATCCATGGAACACATAAATACTTATTGCAACATGATATAACATCACCAGTGAAGGATTTGACTAACTGCTCTAAATAACACCTTTATCTCTTTGTTGAACAACGTTCTGCCACCTTATACTTTTCCTTCATATCATCAAAAAATGATGTTGTTGTAGCCACGACATCATGTCATATCCAAGGTAAACATATTATGACTACAATATCTGAATCCAAAATCTTTTGACACAATTATCAAATCATTGCTTCATAGCTTTATCTTGTTCTTCCTGCAATCTATCAACCTTCAATCAATCAAAACTCACACAATACATAAGATAAATATTTTTGGTCATAGATACAACATCTAGAAAGATCACTTAGTCTTTGCATATGATCACACTCTTGAATTCATTTCACATCTCATGATTTGACCTCTTTAATATACATTAGCATAACATGTACATTGTGAACTAACAAACACTAAGTTCACATCAATGACAACATCATAATTGATCAACCTATCATTAATTCAACATCAAAATTATACAAAACTTAACTTTTCATCTATTATCATCAGTAATGATAATATATTTAAACCTTGAAATCACATACATACATCTCTATATATTTTCAAATAGGAATAAAAATACCAAATTTAAAAGAAACCTTAATTGGGGAGAACCATACAAAATTTATCTTGCACAAATAATCTTTATCATTTTTTTTACACAAAGTTTATATGTAAAACCTTAAAATAGAAAAGCCAAATTGAATAATCCTTAAGACAAACACACATAGAGAAAACTCTCCAAGGCAATATATAAACACTCATACTAGCACAAAGAAGACAGTAACAAAATAGAATAAAGAAAAATCGAAAGAATCAAATCGTACATCAAATCAAAAACTTGAATTCGAAGAGATATGAAGACCAAATCTTAAACCAAAAAATAAAGCTTTGAAAACAAATTCTTTTATCCCCAAAATTGCTAGAAATCTCCTCTTAAACCCGATTGAATAATCCCCAAATAACCTCCCAGATCTATAATATAGAAAACCTCGAAAGCTAGGGTTCAAAAAGTGCAACCCTAAAATTAAATTAGAACACAAATTAAAAATAATTAAAAACTCACTTTATTTTAATTTAAATTAATTTAAGTTTTCACAACTTAACTTTATAAAGTAAAGTTAAAGTCCCAATTTATTAAAAAATTGCATTGTTTTTGGTCGGTATTAATAAAGTGCATTTCATTTGCATGATTATGTTTTAATTAAATTAATATTTATAGCATCCTCAATTATATTCAACTTGAAAATAAATATAACTTTACTCAATTATGCATTTAAATTTAAATTTTGATTTAATATTAATTAAAGCTCAATTATTATTTTTCAGACTTTATAATTAAATCAGTTAATAAAATAAATAGTTATTTAATTAACACTCAATAATTAAATAACCATATATTAATATTTTAGCATTATAGAATGCATAATTATTTAACCTTTATAGTTACCCCTTAATTTATCTTTTACCAATATGACAAAAACACAACATAACCTATATCGATACATGCCAACCAATCAAAATGTAGCAATCACAACATACTTAGAAAGAGTTAATGAATTCACATCACTTTCATGAATTTAGATAGGATAGTCAATTAGATACTTGTCCACTCATAGGACAAATGAAGGTTTAGGATAAGGTTTTTGGCCTGAATGATATCGCCCATCTTTTTTTATTGAGACATATGTAAGCAAATACTCACTCCTACCAATTCAAGGAAGATTATGCCCAATACATGTAAACATGCCATCACAAATCCGAGCATGTGCATACATATATATAACAGGTAATTGTAGAGATCGATACATCATGTGGATCTCGCAAGAAACTACAACTATGTCCCTCACCGTAGAGGCACATCAAGCATAAATACCAAACATATCTATAATCCATATAAATAAATACATATTGGTCAGTAGGTCAATGAAACATAAATATCTATAACATCAACATATAAAAATAATCACTAACAACATGATATAAATCAACTAATCAATGGATCATTATATAGCATCATCAAAAGGTATTTTCATACACTATAGTATTAGCAAATCCCACTTAAAACCCAACACACACATAAAAGTGGCCTAAAAGAGTTTGGCATCATAAACTGAAAGGTAAAATATGGGTGGGTATTACAGAGAATTAAACAATTCCAGCTCTAGATAATGCATCACACATTAAAAATAGGGTTTTACATGATCTTTCAAAAATGGTGATCATTTTTTAAATAAGGAATTATGATGAATTTTTAAAAAATTTAAAATATATTTTCAAAATTTGTTGAAGGCATTAGATTTCTAGAATGAATGACTTGAGATGAGAGATGAATGATTTGTACTCCTCCTTAAGGATGCAAGATGATTTCTTCCATCTGATCTATTCATTATTTTTTATAGCTCACGCACTCCTCATTTCCACCAACATGAAGCTATACTTTTGGGCATTTTGATTCACATAATTGAGAGTTGTATTTTTCCTTCAAAAAGATTCTAAGGATTATGCAGTCTACTTAATGGATCCTAAAGCTCCTTGCAAATATGTGAAGAGGGCCCTATCATTGCTGAGCATATTGGTATAAAGTATTGCAAGTTAGGGAGTAATGGTGACTAATGTAGATTGCAATATGGGATTTCCAAAAAAAAAAGAAAACACTTTTATCATTAGAGAGAATGCATCGTAGGATATAATCACATGTTTAGAGTGGATGCCATGATGGAATAGGAAAAAATGGATAAGAAAAAGGTCGAGATTAAATTCTTAAGAAAACACATGGTGTGAGACATAGCCAACCTAGCTAGCTATGAAAAAGATGATAAAAGATGCACGCCATTTGAGATCTTCAATTCTCCTCCTTCAATTATATATTTAGTTCAACCGTAAACAACAAATTTATACATAAATTGGCTAATGGAAGATGACCTCAACATAACTTTCATAGATAGTTTATTGACACATGATCGAATCAAAGAAAACTACAATCTATAGGCCAAAATAGATCAAAACAATAAAAAAAGGCATATGAAAAAGAAGGAAAATCAACGTTCTAGATGATTCTCATCATTCAAAATATAATTACAGAGGAAATTAAATTCAATTTAGATCTCATTCCCCACATGCCCAAGGAAAGAGGTGCAAGTAGTTAAGTGGACATAAACCTCTCGAACCATGTGGCAAAAGAAAAGAGGGAAATGAACCCCAAACTACATCCAATGTCATGTCGATGATTATATGCAGAAATATTTTTATAAGCCACTCATTAATTCTATTTAAATCTTCATTATTAATTAATTAATTTGACAATAATTTTTAGAATTGTTTATATTTTATTAACAATTACGATTTGTTAGTGGCATGTACTTTTAATATTTAATAGATTTTAAGTTTTAATATTATTATTTTTGAATATTGTACGTAGTTTACAAGAATATGTAAAATTTAATTTTAAGTACACATCATTTTTTAGGTTAAAATTGTATATTAATATTTTATATTATATTATAAATATTTAAATATAAATTGGAAAACTTCATTTCACAATTATGTTAACATAGGTTTCCATGCATCACACAACCAAAGAGATAGTGGAGACCGAGGATAACCACAAGATATATGAACTCATTGTTTCACCATCACTTTATGATCTAATAATCTACTTTGCTTCAATTCATTTATCCTCCAGAAACCATCCTTAAAATGTTCACAACATTAAATTGTCTCCACAATAGTAATGTAGTACCATCAGGCTCATGGATGCACATAAACTCAATGACAATTCCACCTTGTTTTCATAATTTCTTGTTTCATTTTATAAATATTAGCAAGCTTCAATCATTACCAATAATTATTCATATTTGGGGCTTCCCTGTCTACCCAATTACTACATGCACCTTTCCTTTTCTATGTATTTAATTAAGAAAATTATGGGAACAATTCAAGCTCCTTCTTCCTCACAAATTTTGTACAAATATATAGTCTACCATTGACATGGTAGGACTAAAAACTGAAATTGTATTTTGTTTAGATCATATTATTAGTTGTCATAAAATGAACAAATGAAACACAATTATTACATTGAATTATGGAGGAAGAATTAAAGTCCCCAATTTGAGCATCTTAAAAATTATTCATATACAATTCTCCCCTTTTTTCCAGATTTTGCGTATAATTCAAAATTTTTTTAAAAAAATCAATATTTGGTGCAAAAAATCGGTGAAGATAGGATTGTCGTTTAAATGTTGTACAGATTTAGATTTTTTTATAGGAATGGTGTGATGGAAGAGGATGCCCCATAAGTTTCAAGTGACAATACTTGATTATCTCAAACCCGTGAACCATAATTTCTGCATTGAGCTGAGTCTTATCAGCAATGTCATCTACCAACCAAAAATAATTATGGTACATATAAGAATAATCATACATAGTTTATGTTGCCTAACTATAGAATAATGATAATTTGAATCTAAAAATGTATCTTCTATTAAATATAATGGATATTATATCCTACATTCATATGCTAAATTAGTATTTCCCTATCAATAGAATTAATAAAAGAAATAGAAATATAGTTAATGTTAGCGGGAAAAAAATGCAAAGCACGAATATAGATTTTTTTTGTTGTATTTTAAAAATTAGAAGTTTGCATCATGAAATCAGTTAAGAAGGCAATTAAAATAAATAGAAAGTAGTATTTATTTTAACAAAATAAATTAATTTTATTTTTTTAAAAATTGATCTTTTAAATGGAAACTCGATTTTTGTTTCTTATTAGTTTCTTTATTTTTTCTTAATAGAATAATATTAGTAATTGCATCAAAGAGATCCTTCATCTAGAAATGTTAGCGGTAAAGAAAAATATTAATGAAATTAATATTAGTATTTTATTAGATATTATTATGCTTATCAAAAATTATAAAAGAATGAAATAGCATTTATTTTGTAATTAAGATATATTGTATTACAAAAGTAGTGACAAGAGTAAGAGGTAAGAATAATATCAATATCTTATCTTGAAGTTGATCTAATAAAAGATCAATATTCACCATTGAGATAGTAGAAATGTCAGCTCATTGATATTATCCATATCACTATTGAGATTAATGTATAAGTTCTTATTTATATTAATTTTAAGAGGAGTAATAGTTTGGCAATTTGTACTAAATCCATAACCAGTGATTGAGGAGTTTTGTTACCATACTAGTAAAATTAATTCTTTTATCTTAGCACTAATGTGTCAAATGAAATTCATAATTGTTTATGACAATGAACAAATTTAATAAAAATGGTATTGTAAATAACATTTAAAAGTTATTGTAAATAACTTTGGGGAGAATTCTGCTCAGAACTACATTGCAAAAATGGGAGGGGATTGACATAGGATTGAACCCGAAGGAATCGAGGAAGATTTCACCTCTGACCCCATGGTCATGTATTTTTCAAGGAAGGAGGGATTTTTCCCTTCATGAAATGTTTAACTGGGCATGATGAGATGATTTCTCGCTAGTTTATCAAAAGCTGGTGCGAAAGAAGAGTGACTATTAACGGCATCACCTTCGAAATCAACAAAGAGGTGATTGGTTAGGCCACGAGCATGGAAACCATGGGCAGAAAGTGGAAGAAAACCACTAAAACCCAAGCTAGAATGGAGTTCGATCAGTTCTTTTCAAATGACGACAAACCTGTGTTGAAGAAAGGGGGCTATAGCACGACAGATCTTCTAGAATTCTAGCAAAAGATGTGTAAGATTGTGATGAAATACTTCACCTTGGAGGGAAGGTTTGGTACTTTCTATAACTATCACCTTCCCTTTCTCAATCATCTTAGACATAAAATGTTAATTTCAATGCCTTTTTACCTTTTGCATTCGCTTGAGAATATGGTTATGTTTGTTAATGAAGCCATCTCTTTGGGCAAAAAACCCATCTTCCTTCACCAAGGGCTAATCTTTAGGGTTTACCACTTCCACCATGCTCTCTGCCCGCCACCTACCATGGAAATTACCCAGCTAGACCAACAAAAAATTTCCCCATCTGTCTTCCTAAACCAAGGCATTCCCTCGCCTTCAGACTCCATTGGCGGTTCTACCCCTACAGTTAGCCCTAATTCCTCTGGTATCTGCCCGACCCCTACTCCATGGATGGGCAGCAAGCATGACCTCACATTGGAGGACTCTCCTCAGCCTACAAAAAAAGGGGAAAAAATCTACATTAACCTGGATTTTCCCCTTAATGTTGACCCTTTACCCACTAGTACCCGTCGATCTTCTCAGCTTGCCAAAGAAAAATGGAAATGGGCAATGAAGGAGCTCTTTTACAAAGAGGATGTTTCGGTTGAGTCCCCTAGCAGGGAGGACAACCAGAATAATTCTGAGAGGGAAGAGGGAAAAATTGAAAAACATGACATGGAGGCTGATGTGGGTAAAGAAATTTCTAGCCCTGATAACAGGACTGAGGACCCTAAGTCTGTTGCGGGCTCTGGACTAGTGGGAAAAATGAAATTCCAGATGGTTAATCTGGAGAACTCAGTGGCCAAATGAACGGGGACTTGGCTAACACCAACAGGAGGCTGGCGGATGTTAGTAAATTCACTCTGAAAGTAATGCATGCCTCCTCCACTACCCTATGCCTACTGAATGAACAAGCCTCGACTGGGAAGGAATCAGTGGATGGAAACAAAGAACTCTTCAAGTTCCTTAATGAAGAGTGGGCGGACCTACTGCTGTCGAAGTGCTTGTGGGACGGGAAGGGAGCCAGCTGAAGATGAAGTACGGGATGGGGGGCCACCACACTACAGACCCCAAGCCCTATTTTTGGACAAGTGGTTTCTGTTTTAAGTTTAAATCTTTCTGTTTTAAGTTTAACACTTTTTTAAATAGCCCTGCGTGGCTTCGTATATATTTTTTGATGCACAACTCTAATACTGTTAATTTCAGGGACACTTACCGTTGCTGGTTCAACTCTTTTGTTGTGGTTTTTGATAGAGGTAGATAGTTTACCTGCTTTTACTTCTGCTGACGGTGATGATTTAATATGCTGTTAAGTCTTTCCTGTTAGCTATTTTGTACCTTGGGTCAGCACCCTCTTGCTGTTGCTAATATCAAAAACATTTAAAAGATCTAATACTAGGGGAGTAAAATTGGTTCGTACCATTTAGTTAGTGTACTATATTGTAATAAGATAATATGAAATGTTATTTGTATTTTTTATGGTCAAAGGCTGAATTTATAAATAAGTCAAGAATAATTAGTCATATGATAGAATCAAAGTAAGAGCTGTATATTATATAAATACCATTGCATAGTCTATGGAATCAATCAATTATTTATATTTCTTCAAGTTAAATTGAACATTTAAACACTAAAAGAGTTAGAATTTTTTTCCCATTTTATGCTCCCCTTCCACATATCTTCGACATACCTATTGCACACCAAGACGCAATGACTAGTATTTTGTATTCCTTAGAAAACCAATAAACATTAAAGTTTAAATAAACATAATAATATATCCCAATAATTTAATCACATTAATAATGATGTTCTAAATAATTTTGAAATTTACTAGTGAGTCACCGTGTGTTTGATAGCTCTTCATCCATATTATGTATTTTCGTGTGGAATAGCATCTATAGATGAA
>MU228107.1:158444-190611 GCA_018584345.1 Thuja plicata
TCTTATTATTTGGTATTAGGTAATTTTATGTCTTATTAATAATGTTAGGTCAAGTAACAGGTCTTAAGGGTCCTATTTCATCTTATTAGGTCTTAAGGGTGGAAGTTATTACATCTTATTAGGTGGAATATTAGGTGTTAATTAGACCTACTAATTGATCTTAATAAGTCCTATTAGGTCTCAAGGGTCCTATTAGGTCTTATTAACTTGCATATTAGGTCTTAATAGGTCTTCTAGGTCTTATTAGATCCTAATCTAGGTCGTATAGGCTCTATTGGGTCTTAAACTAGTCCTATTAGGTCTTATTGGGTCTTAAGGGTCCTATTAGTTCCTACTGGGTCTTAATTGGTCAAGTAATAGGTCCCAATTGACCTCTTATTAGTCACATGTTAGGTCTTAATTCCAGTTCTATTAGGTCTTAAGGGTCATATTAGGTCTTATTAGTAGGTATTAGATCTTATTAGGTCTTTTGTGTGTGTGTGTGTGTGTGTGTGTGTGTGAGAGAGAGAGAGAGAGAGAGAGAGAGAGAGATATTATTGTTTATTTTCTGGACCTAGGGTTTGCAATTTTGTTTTTAGTTATATGTCTAGGTTTACATTTTTGTTTTCTACCCAGGGTTTCTTATTTCAGTTGTGTTTAGGTTTAGGTTTAGGTTGTCTACCGAAGGTTTTAATTTTTGAAAGTCTTTTTATTTTCCGTAACTAATTTACAAAGTAAAATAAAACTAAACATAATGTAATTTACTGTAATCCTATTAAAAGAATAAACTTCAAACATTAAACATAATATATGTATTGAACATTAAATATTCAACTAGTTCTGAGAGAGAGAGAGAGAGAGAGAGAGAGAGAGAGAGAGAGTTAATTGTTTATTTTCTAGACCTAGGGTTTCCAATTTTTTTGTTTGAAGTTCTATCTAGCTTTACATTTGTGTTTTGAACCTAGGGTTTACAATCTTGTTTCAGTTGTGTTTAGGTTTTAGTTTTCTACCTAGGGTTTCTTGTTTCAGTTGTCGTTAGGTTTAGGTTTTAGTTTTCTACCTAGGATTAATTAAGTTTTCTATTTAGTTTTCTAAAATAATTTACAAATTAAAATTTAAAACTAAATATAACAATTTATTTTAATCCTATTTAAAAAAAATTTACACATTAAATAGTAAAAAATAAACATAATGTACATTTTTTAACATTAAAATAATTAAAAATAATAATAATAAATATTTTTAATAAAAATAATAAAAAAAAAATAAAGAACAATAATATGTACCTATAGTCAGAAAAATGGCAGCAGGGGGTCGGTGGTAGATCTAAAAAATGGGCACCGATCTAGAGAAAAATGTAATCACGTTTTGCAAATTGTGAAAATGATTTAAAACAAATTTTAAATAGTTTTACAAAATGGGCACCCATTTTTTTAAAAATGGGTGCCCGTTTTGGCATGGGCACCCGAACCAAAATGGGTGCGCATTTTTGAAACGGGTGCCCATTTTATATTTACAGCTCGGGCACCCAAACCATAACGGGCACCCATTTTTTTTAAAAATAGGTGCCCGTTTCTATTTGCCAATTTTTTTTGGCCGCGGACTTTTGCGGAATTGGCACTCAACTTTGTCCTTGCACACCTAGCCAATAAATTTTTCATTATTTATAAATAAAGCACTATAAATAAAGCAATGTATTAGTGATACCTAACACACACATTCTAAAAAAATTTATGATGATCATATTCTTAAACATTAAGTATTGCATTGGATCACACCACAAATTGTCAAACTAAAAGTACAACGAAAAAATGTGTGTTTCTAAAAGCATCATTGTAAAGTTATAATCATATAAAAATTGATCCTAGATGTTGTTGCAACATCAATAGAAACTCATTGATCATACAGTGGGATAAAATCAACTCAGAATGATGATAGTATAGAGTGCAAGAAATTTTGTAAGTTAGCTAATGCAGATCCAGACATCATTGAGAGTTAGATAAAAGCATCTAAAAGATGTGGGCTATGCACAGGGTAGAAAAATAAAATAAAAGATGTGGATTACAAAACTATTTTCAAATTAGCAAATGTAGATCTAGACCTCATTGAGAATTAGAAAAAAGTACCTATGAGATGTGGGTTATGCACGTGGTGAAAAAAAAATAAAAAATGTAGACTATAAGAAATTTCATGGGAATATTTAAATATTAAAGTAAATCATATTGATATGGGAGTTATGCTAAACTAATCCTCCAAATTGCATAAATTTTGGATCCAAAATATTATGTGAAACTAAATGAATCCCATTGGGCCATTTACTATAAAACCGATTTCAATTCAATAAGTTTTACCCCTGCTACAACAATCCCATACTTCATATGAAAAATTCCTTATTTAACATTGCTTTGAATGTTAAAAGACACAATTATAGGGCACAAACTCTATAAATATTCATTGAAAAAACTAGCGAAAAACTCAATATCTCTTGATGCTTCATTGTATTGTATGATTGTTGTTTAGTACAACAAGAATTTGGGAAAATAAAATATACATCCTCAAGTAGTCCATCTATGAGTCAAGAGTGGTCATGCAATGTAACATACAATCCTAAAGTAGGTCTACCAAATCTCTAGGCTTCTAGAAATAGAACTTAGGGCTTCCCGTTAATTCAACCCAGAACACTCAGACATAAACACATTAAAAGAAATCAATGCCACCACCTCCCATAACTAGAAAATCCTCAAATAATTTAGCGCTCTCTATGACACCCACTCAACATGGTGTTCTAATCAACCTAAACATTAAAATTTTCAGAAAATGCAATGCAAATGGATATAAAATGTCCCACCTTAGGGATTCTCCTCTAGTGTTAGATTTAACTGCATGTCCTTTGGTTTTGGATCTATGATTTACTAGGGATAATAATTCTATCTCATTATTAAATCATTTTCGATCTTTCACAGATGCTTGACTATCCCTTATTATAGGAATCATATTACCTCTACTCAGAATCCCTTTATAAACATGATTAAACATTAAAAAAAAAATAGAGGATTTTAAGCTCCAATTTATTCATGAGCTCTTGATCGATGATGAGTTTTAAATATAGGTTTTACATTTGAAAATTAGACATGTAAATAAAAATAAGTTAGTTCTTCATCCCCCAATTTATTGCTAACTTTAGTATTTACCTTTGTGTATTAATATTTTTTGTATTCTATGAAAAAAAAGTCCAAGTGAAACACAATTGTGAAACTGAAAATGAAAAAAGCTTTTCACATGATTATAGGTATGGAGAGTAGTTTTGTAGAATTATTCCAAAAAATAAATGATATTTGTATGGATTTAGGAGATTTAATATCATTAATAAATGTTATACCAAGGATTCTTATTAACAAAAAATCATTGACACATATGGTTGGTAGCAACCTAAGCTTAAACATTTGTAACCTTTTGTACTCTTTCCTATAGATTGCCTTTTTGTATTTATGAATTTTATTCACAAAATGGACCTCAAACCACACTTTGGCCCACTAGGGAGGAGGGTTAAGAGACTAGGAAAGAAGAGTCATCATTGAAGATATATCAAAGAACCCTGAAAGAGTCACTTTCCAAATCATGACATATTCATCTCTATTTTGATCTACTAAATACGAGTTGAGAGAGCATTGGAGAGGAAGAAGAAGAGGACTGATTTGAGAAATATCTACCCAATAATAATTATCCCAATAGTCTCTCACAAATTTTCCAAAATGAGTATTATAGACAACAATGAATTTCTCAATTAGTGCATTAAGACAAAGTGGTTCATCTCCCTACAAGCAATCTTCCTAGAAGATATTTATTCTATCCATCCCAACTCTCCAACAAATACCTTTTGAGATAATGAATCTAGCTTTAATATTGTTGTTCCAAAGGGTTTAACCATTAGGCATATTTCTGGAATAGAGAAAATGAAAAAGGGAGCTACAATTAGAAATATATTTATAATGTCATATAGAGTTGTATTTTTCTCTAACATCGTATATTATCCAAACTTGTTTAAAGCTAGGAGGATTTTATTTAACATTCTAATGCTTCTCAAATCTGTTCCTTCCAAACATTATGGACTACGCATGTTCTCCAAAGAAATTAGAGTCATTCTCTTCTTCTCTTCCACCCTCAAGCACATAAATATTTTCTTAATACTTTCATTAATATCATCAAATTTAGGCAGGATCTTGAACAGGATCATAGCATAAATAGGTAAATTTTGAAGAGTATCCTTAAGAAGCTGAAGGCTTCCTTCTTAACTAAGAAATGCTCCCTTCCAACTAGCCATCATTATTTTAAATATATGCACAAGAGAAATCCAGAAAGAATGCATTGGTTTATTGCAAAGAGGTGAGCCCAAATAGGTGGATGGAAAAGATTCCGTAGAGCATTCCAAAATATAAACTATTTTTTTCCTTTTGAATTCAGGGGTGGTAAATAAAAATTGAAAAATCTTATTCTTATTGATAAGCTAATCAACACATGTCTCGTATAGATTTAAGACATTCTTAATGGTTTTATCTTTACAAATAGTCGAAAATCAAAATAGTGTCATCAACACATTATTGATGGGAATAAGTTTAATTAGTAAAATAAGGTCTTAAACCTTTATTTGTATAATTAAGCACTCTCGTTGGTATTAATCTACCCAAGATATCTACGATGAGAATGGAGATAATAGGAGAGTTGGGTCCCCCTTTCTAAGACCCCAATTTTTTTTGAAAAAGTGACAGGGAGACCCATTGACCTTAAGAAAAAAAAAGAGTTAAGGAGAGATAAGATACCAAATAAGAACCAAAACTCTATGAGAGAATCCAAAGGCCTTTAAAACCATCAAAATGAAGTTACAATTGAAGCATACATTATTTTTTGAGAGATCAAGCTTCAATAGAAAATAGTGCCTATGAAAATTTCAATAGAATGAATGTGGACCATAATGATGAAGTCAAGAATCTGCCTTCTTAGGATAAAACCATTCTAGTATGGAGATATAAGAGACATAAGAAGAGCCATCATTGTTGAATTTAGAACCTTTTAAATAATTTTATAAAAAGAGTTAGAGAGATTGATAGGATGGAAGGCATCCAAATAACTATCTCCCAGAGTCCGGGGAATAAGCTCCAAAAGGTAGAAACATTACGAGTGAGACTTTTAAATAGAAGTTTACCTTTGTACTTACCAATCCTTCTAGAAAGTCTCTTTTCTAGTAGAGCTTCAAGCTCTCCTTGTTTCCTTTCTTCTTCCAAGAAAGATTCAAGTTCCCTGTCATAGCTTGACATGTGATCAGTATCATGACTTGCATCCTTAACTTTTCTTACCAGTACATTAGACATTGATACCTTGAAATAAGCTTCAACTATAGGAATATTGTTATCATAGTTATTCAACTCAGATGTAGTCCATCTATAGTAACATTATCAAATTTTCTCAGCTCATTTATAGCAGACACTCTAATGGCATAAGAAGGAAATAAAGTTCTTAACATTTTACTTACCACACTATCTTCCTCAATAATTCCACCAACACCTCTAATAGCACTAACCAATTCTTTTATTTGTAGGCCATACTGTGTGATATTCTCTCCTTCTACCATCTTCATGGCATCATATTTTCCTCTAAGACTGTCTTACTTAGCTTTCTCCACATGAATATCTACATCATAGATAAGTTTCAACTTTTTCCAAACATCATATGCAGTCTCTACCTCATGAACATCAACATCTTCAAAATCACATAAGGTTCTTATAATAGCTTCATGTGGTTGAGTATCCTCCTATAGTTCCTTTCATTCATCTGTAATGATCATTCTAGTAGGGATAATATACTTGTTTGTGATATGCATCTAGTACTGTGGTCACATACCCTTTAGGTATAACTTTATTTTATCAGACCATACCAGGTAGTTTTTGTCAAAGAACTTGGGAGGATCCTTCCTCATCATTGGATATTTTCCCTTAAGAAGTTAGGCTTATCATAAAGAGGACCTATGCTTTGATACTAATTTTTAGTATTAAGAGATCCCATATTACTTATAGGTGGTGAATTATTAATCTACCAAATCAAACTTTTCATCAACCCTTCAACCACTTGCATCAATAAACATTAATTGGATGAAAAAAAATAAAAATAATAAACCTCAATGATCATGCAACAAATAAACACCAAATATTTTCTAGTAGAAACCCAATTGGGAAAAACTATGTGTAGGGATGGCACCCACTAAAATTTGTACTCTTCTGAAGTACATTGCATTAAGAGAAAGACCATGTTAGGAGTAACCCGGTCAAGGGATTTACCTCTAACCCTATTAGGAGCTTTACCCTTTTAGGAGTAACATGGTTAATAGATTTAAACCCCTAATTAAGTAGTCACCATGTTTAAGGATTTACAATTCATACCTATTAGGATCTACGCGGTTAATACATTTAGCTTGATGAAACTATTAGGAATCAACAAGTAAATGAGAAATCCCTAAAATGTGTTAATAATGTAGAAAAAAATATAACCAACTCAAGTAAGCCTTCAAATCCATCACACATTAATTTCACAAAGAAAAGTCAAACCACAAAATACTTTCCAATGTTCTTGCACAACCTCCAATAAATTCAATCATAAACAATCATGAACATGTCAACTCATCAATCCTTATCGATCAACAACATCATCACCTTATCAAAGACTAAAGAAAAGGGTATTTCTTATACTACCCTTGTTCTGGTGAACTACACAGAGTCTGTGTCTTTTGTGGGAAGAACTTTGAAAGAGGACAAGGCTATGGGGTCTAAGGACAATAAAAAAGGTAAAGGTAAAACTTAGGATAGTCATGGCAATGAGACCAACAAAACCCAAGATCCCTGTAGGTTTATTCAAGTTGTTAGGGAAAGGGTTGATATGGATCTGTTGTTGAACACGTGGCTTCTAGAAGAGATAAGAGACATCAATGGAAAGTATGATGACCTCCAGGACAGGGTTAATAAGTTAGCCATCCTGCTTGCTAAACCTCTGAAAGAAGATGCAACCAAGGAAGATCAGGAGGAGAATTTGGAAAAAAGACTTCTGGAGAAACTTGAGCTGAGGATCAATACCATGGTTAACTTCCGCCAGTGTACCACTGAAAGCCGCATCCAAAGCATTGAAGAAACCCTCAGCAGAATGATGAAAAATAATTATGAGGGAATGAAAGTGACTGACAGTAATCTCAGGGCTCTTCTTTCTGTGCTAGATGGGAACTCCAATACTATTGTGGTTGATCTGGATAATACTGTTGATCCCAGCGTTGCTAGCCCAGGGACTCATACAAGGGCAAGTGCCAAAAAAGTGAAACATGGGAACTCTAAAGATATTAAAGATCTCAAAGATGCCATCGACAAATATAAATTTATGATGGATGAGTCTACTGAGATCTTGAAGAAGGCCTGATCTTGGTTGCTGGGGCTGGTTTTCTATTGTCATCTTTTGCTAGGGTACTCTTGCTGGTGGGGTTCAATATGCATTATTTTCTTTTCCCCCAGCTGTTATTTTTGATTTTGTCTGTTTGTCTCTGCTTTTGCTGCTATATGTCTATCTTTAGTATTTTGTAAAGGGTTACTGTTCCCTTCAAAAACTGCTTTACCCTTAATCGAAAACAACATCACCACAATCCATGGAACACATCAATACTTATTGCAACATGATATAACATCACCGGTGAAGGATTTGATTGACTGTTCTAAATAACACCTGTATCTCTTTGTTGAACAACCTTCTGCCAATTGATACTTTTCCTTCATATCATCAAAACATGATGTTGTTGTAACCAAAACATCATGCCGTATCCAAGGTAAACATATTATGACTACAACATCTGAATCCAAAATATTTTGACACAATTATCAAATCATTGCTTCATAGCTTTATCTTGTTCTTCTTGCAACCCATCAACCTTTAATCAATCAAAACTCACACAATACATAAGATAAATATTTTCGGTCAAAGATACAACATCTAGAAACATCACTTAGTCTTCGTATATGATCACACACTCTAATTCATTTCACATCTCATGATTTGACCTCTTCAATATACATTAGCATAACATGTACATTGTCAACCAACAAACACTAAGTTCACATCAATGACAACATCATAATTGATCAACCTATCATTAATTCAACATCAAACTTATACAAAACTTAACTTTTCATCAGTTATCATCAGTAATGATAACATATCTAAACCTTGAAATCACATAAATACATCTCTATATATTTCTCAAATAGGAATAAAAATACCAAATTTAAAAGAAACCTTAATTGGGGAGAAATATACAAAATTTATCTTGCACAAATAATCTTTATCAATTTTTTTACACAAAGTTTATATGTAAAACCTTAAAACCAAAAACCCAAATTGAATAATCCTTTAGACAAACACACACAGAGAAAACTCTCCAAGGAAATATATAAACACTCATACTAGCACAAAGAAGACAGTAACAAAACTGAATAAAGAAAAACCCAAAGAATCAAATCGTACATCAAATCAAAAATTTGAATTTGAAGAGATATGAAGACCAAATCTAAAACCAAAAAATAAAGCTTTGAAAACAAATTCTTTTATCTCCAAAATTGCCAGAAATCTCCTCTTAAACCCGATTGAATAATCCCCAAATAACCTCCCAGATCTATAATATAGAAAACCTCGAAAGCTAAGGTTCGAAAAGTGCAACCCTAAAATTAAATTAGAACACAACTTAAAAATAATTAAAAACTCACTTTATTTTAATTTAAATTAATTTAAGTTTTCACAACTTAACTTTATAAAGTAAAGTTAAAGTCCCTATTTATTAAGAAATTGCATTGTTTTTGGTTGGTATTAATAAAATGTATTTCATTTGCATGATTATATTTTAATTAAATTAATATTTATAGCATCCTCAATTATATTCAACTTGAAAATAAATATCACTTTACTTAATTATGCATTTAAATTTAAATTTTGATTTAATATTAATTAAAACTCACTTATTATTTTTTAGACTTTATAATTAAATCAGTTAATAAAATAAATAGGTATTTAATTAACACTCAATAATTAAATAACCATATATTAATATTTTAGCATTATAGAATGTATAATTATTTAACCTTTATAATTACCCCTTAATTAATCTATACATGCCAACCAATCAAAATGCAACAATCACAATATACTTAGAAAGAGTTAATGAATTCACATCACTTTCATGAATTCAGATAGGATAGTCAATTAGATACTTCTCCACTCATAGGACAAATGAAGGTTTAGGATAAGGTTTTATGCCTGAATGATATCGCCCATCTTTTTTTATTAAGGCATATGTAAGCAAATACTCACTCCTACCAATTCAAGGAAGATTATGCCCAATACATGTAAACATGCCATCACAAATCCAAACATGTGCATACATTTATTTAACAGGTAATGGTAGAGATCGATATATCATATGGATCTCGCAAGAAACTACAACTATGTCCCTCACCGTAGAGGCACATCAAACATAAATACCAAACATATCTATAATCCATATAAATAAATACATAGGAGCAGTAGATTAATGAAACATAAATATCTATAACATCAACATATAAAAATAATCACTACCAACATGATATAAATCAACTAATCAATGGATCATAATATAACATCATCAAAAGGTATTGTCATACACTATAGTATCAGCAAATCCTACTTAAAACCCAACCTCACACATGAAAGTGGCCTTCAAGTCAGCCTTCAAATCCATCACACATTAATTTCTTTGGTACGAATAATATTGGTTAGATGTTTGATAGCTCTTCATCCATATTATGTATTTTCGTGTGTAATAGCATCTATAGATGAAACTATCTTCCGAAGATGTCGACAATTCACTACAAAACAAAAGAGGAATAATATGAACATAAAAAATATCAGCTTACAAAGGCAAGATTGCAAGTTTTGTGTGTTCGATTTATTAGCTTTTATTAACTAGTCGCCTTTCGAAATAAAAGAAGAATTAACTGACATTTAAAATAATGAGTTTATAATAATTAGTTGTAATTAGACGTAACAAATTGAATTAGACTAAAAACAGTATTGGAGCATTAAAGAATTCCAGCACTAGATAATGCAGTAAGCGTAAATAATATGGTTTCGTGCAATCCTTCTGAAAAGGTAATCAGTTATTATTATAAGAAATTATTATGAATGAAAATGGAATGGATATCTTCAATCGTTGTGAAGGATTTATAATCGAACGCCCATCTCCGTTCTCCCGGACCCCATGAAAACTAAAATACGGCTACAGATGCTCGAAATAATGAAGACAGTGATATGCAGGCGAATTGGCTTAAACAAACGAATCTCAACTAATTGGCTAATGATTTTTGCTTAACAAATGACAATTTCTTGGACCATTTTGAAAGCATAAGAATGGTTTGAAAATAAGGAATTCTTACACAAGGAGCACAAGCCTGCAAGCCATGGCCATTGCCAACGTTTCTTTGACAAGGCCGCTCCTAATCTGGGTAAGAATTTCCCACGCAAGATGATACCGAGAAATACTCCTTTTCGATGTCAGATATGGATATATACAGACCATATTCATGCATATTTCTCACCACAATCATCTCGGACTGTGCTTTCTTTTCTCAACAAACGCCATGGCTCAATTGGTCAAGGTTTCTCTAATTCTTCTTTCGTTGCTCTTACCTACTACAATAGGTAGGTGTCTCCTCGTGTTATAATTTATAGCAATACAGGGGGAAAATGAGATTTTTTGTTATCGTTTGTATTTTGTCATCTTGCTGGCTATATGTATACTTATTCACTTTGTAGCTACAAAAATTTAACAGTTTCGTTAAACAATTGTCAGCCTTATTGGGTTATTAACGAGATTATATTTCAGGTGCGAACTACAAACTGTTTAGAGAATACATTGGTGCCGAGTTCAATAATGTCAAATTTTCCGACTTACCAATCGATCCCGGCGCGGAGTTTCATTTCATTCTTGCCTTCGCTATCGACTACACCCCATCAGGAAGTGCTCCCAAAAACAGGAAATTCCACATTTTCTGGGACAACGACAATCTGAGCCCGAGCGCCGTTCAGGCCATCAAAGGCCAGCATAAGAACGTCAAAGTTGGTCTCAGCTTAGGCGGAGACAGCGTGGGAAGCGGCCACGTGCAGTTCAAGCCATCGTCTGTGTCATCGTGGGTGAGCAACGCCGTTTCTTCCCTCACCAACATAATCCAGCAATACCATCTTGATGGCATCGACATCGACTACGAGCATTTTGACTTTTCCGATCCCAATACATTTTCTGAGTGCATTGGGCAGCTTATGACGCAGCTAAAACAGAACAAAGTCATCTCCTTCGCCTCCATCGCTCCCTACGACGACCCTCCAGTGCAGTCTCATTAGGCTGCACTATGGAAAAACTATGGACATTCGATTGACTATGTGAATTTCCAGTTCTATGCCTATGACTCGACCACCACCGTGTCACAGTTCATGAAGTATTTCAACAATCAGTTGAATCGTTATATGGGTAGTCAAATGCTGGCTAGTTTCGTGACGGAGGGAAGTGGAGGGCTGTCACCTTCCAATGGATTCTTTGACGCTTGCAGAAAGCTGAGGGACTCCAACAAGCTCAGCGGCATCTTTGTGTGGTGTGCAGACAGCTCGCAGTCCAACGACTTCCAATACGAAATGCAATCCCAGGCTGTCCTCCTAGGCTCCTGATTAGCAGTCAACGACCATTTCATCATGATGCCTAAGATCATAGCTCTTAGTGTTAATCTCTTCTTCTTTACTCGTTTGCTTTTCTATTATGGTAAGATTGAAGTTATCTGTTAATAATTCGTTGTGAATCTCATTTTTACTTGACCAACATCAATCACATAAAAAATAATCCAATAATTATCATTCATAGCTATAAATCTAGAACACCTATGCTTATTAGGAATAAATATGAAGTAGATCTTATGTTTAATTTATTTAGATAAGATTCATTAATGCTCAAATTAGGGGTATTCTAAGATAAGGGCCTTGTAGAAATTGAAGATACGGATAAACATCTTGTATTAATTCAACATCAATTACATCATACTTCCATATACAAGTCTTATTTTCTCTCAACACACACAAAGTTAAAGTAAGATTTGATAACCATGACGGTAGACTTGTATTCTCATACAAATCCTCCTTTAATATGACTTAACCACTAAAAACTAGTTTAGAATATCTTTCTAAGAAACTCTAACTACACGAGCATCACTTATTTTATCTGTAGTTGCACATTTCGCATTATTATCGGGCATAATCTCACTCGATATTACTAAGAATCATAAACAAACTCTTTGCAACGCACTGTGTAGTATTAAATACTCCTACAGATTCAGTTGGTACACTTCTTATTGAAGTTATGTACCCATCTTCCCCGTATCTCTTTATTATTCGTGAATTTTGCATCTTGTTATTTCCACCTCAGCATTCCCATGTCTTGGGAATACTTCTCTCCACGGATCACCAGAGAGCGCTCCTTGTCCATTTCCAGCTGTATATCTTCTATCCTCAAACCTGCGAAGCACGTATTCAGGTGAGATAAGATGAAAACGGAAGGACCTATATTTTTTGTGCTGTAAATGATGTGAGAATAGAGAGGGAAAAGAGATTGAGAACGTCCCTTGAAGCTTGAGATTGAGGAAGTAGGAGGCGCGATTCTCTCACTTGAACTCCCTCCACTGAAGGCGGCTGCTCACTACCAAATTTAAGTCCTTTGAAATAGGCTTGATAAAATAACGATGAAGGTAACTTATAAAGCTAGCAACGAAACTCAGAATGAGTTATCTTTGTTAAACTGAGAGCTATGAGCTTCAAATCGGTTGAATTAAGTACGTGGTTAGGGAGAAGCGTGCAGATATAGTCAAATTGATTATGTTCGTGCATTCAACTCTTCGCTTTCCGTCTAACTTGTTTTGGGATGTCGGAGAGCAATAAAAATCGACCGTGTTTCCTCAGTCACGTGCTGTTTTTTCTCTCCCTACTGTCAAAAGGCCAGAATATGTTTCTCACCGTCAAAGTAGATATCATCATGCAATGCATCGCTATTTATTTTTTAAAAGACAACAAAAGGTAATTAAGTAATAATATATCAATATTTTAAAACTAAGAATAGGTATAGTAATTGAAATATAACAAGATCGGGATGTAATCTTGGTTATATTGTTTTTTTCACATTTCGATTGATTTGTTTTAATGGAATTAATCTTTGTATTTATGGAAATGAAATTTATTTACGGATTCAATTTATATTTAATAATGACATTTTTTATGATAAATGTTTACAATTTAACAAATAATTTATATTGTTCGATTTGATTTTTAAAATTATAAGAAAACAAACAAGTATTCAAATTACTAAGATACTACTATTTATCGATCTAATAGACAATAAATCACAACTAAATTGTTTATGAAACATTTAGATTAGACTATGTTTGTATTGGAGAATGACTTGGAATTTCGGAGAGATCTTTTGATTAGAAAACATATTCAATTATACCATCAGAATTGAAAGAATACAGAAAGAGATAGGAATAAGCACAAAGAGATTAAAGCTACGGAAAACCTTATTATTAATTTGATGAAAAGGATATTACAATACCTCTCATTTATAGAGAGTTTTAGATGAACAATATAACAAGAAATGACAACAGAACTTATAGTTCAGTACATACGTGGCATAGAAATGGTTTGTGCAGTTATAGTGAACTACAGTTCAGTTTCATCTAGATGTAAACAAATTTCCACATTTTTAGCACATGTGAACAATAGTTTCGATCTTTTAGTTTGACTTCAGTCTCCTTGTGTACGTGGATGATGGGAGAAATTAATTCCTACCAACACTTCCCTTTAATTTTGACCTCAAATGCTACAACATACACTACCCATCATCATTGACTTCTTCTACTTATGTAAAGGGAATGTGGGAGAAATTACTTCTTCCAACACTCTCCTTTAATTTTGACCACTAATGCTCTATGATAATATCCAAGCCTTCATACTTACCCAAATTTTGTACCTCAATAGTGACTTCAAACATTCTTTATAATCTTCAGATCTTTTCTTCGACAATGATCCCTTTCCCCAAATGTGTTCTGACTACTGCTACAATTCTTCAAAACTTTTCAATCACAAACTTCACCTTACTGCTCGTTCGCTTCAATGATAAATCTTTCCTTGATATCCTTTATCACTTTCTTAACCAATCCTTTAGTAGTTGCCGATGTATCTCTCACTATGATCTCTTGTCTCTTGACTTTGACAACTCTACCCACTTCTTTACATTTTTCAAAATGTCCTTTTTGCAATCTTTGCTTACAACTATATGCCTTTGTTTTTTATTGTGACTAGAAGAACCAGCTTTCAACTTAACACCTTAGGGTTTCTTTACCTTAATCCCTAACTAATACAATTCTAAGATGGTTTTAGTATACTGTAAACTATCACATAAGGTGATTTCTAGCTGACCAAAAAATCTTCTCACAAGTGGTTTTAGATGACCACAAACCTTACATACAAGCAGTTTCAGATTACCACAAACCTTGCATACATGGTTTTAGATGAGCATAAACAATCACGATGGGAGATTTTTTCAAAAACTTTTATGCTTCTCTTGATTCAGCCATAACCATGGCAACACACCAAATTTTCAATCAAATATCTCTCACTCCAACAAGTGCAGTTGTATTAGATAACCCACCAAGAGAAGTCTTCACTCAAACTTTTACAAATGTAGCTTCAACTACTCAATTCAATGTCTTCAACATCAACATTCCTCAACAATGCCTTTTATCATTTTACCAATAGCCTTCTTCAAAGGCTTCTTACAATCTTGAACCTTCCAATAATCCCTGTAACTTCTATGACCAATTAACAATTGTGATCATGTCTATGATTTCAATGATCACTGCTCCTGCAAACTTCTTTTCAATATTTTTTACTGCTGGGTACAGACAGCAGCTTCAACTCTTCTTCAATCTTCTATGGAAAACTTTAACACCTGCGAATACCATTTAATGAAATATCCATAATTTACATCAGAATTTTGAATTACCATTTTACAATGGTTGGCAAATTCTCCAAATCTAAAAAACTTGTAGATGATGGGCTCCTTCTGATTTCTACAGCAATAAAAATCTCTAATAACTCTTCTCTAACCACAAGGCTGCGACCTTCCTTCTGTAATTACTTTTATTACCTTCGACAGTCTATTGCTTACTTCTACAAACCTCAACTTGATAAATCTTCTCTGACACCTTTCTTCCTCAGTCAACTGTAAACAATTCTACAAATATTTTTAATCTTCCTTAGCTGCGGCTATCTCAACTGCTACAACAATTTTCAAGGCTATGATCTTCTTGGATCTGGTCAAACATATATTTTTCTCTACAACCAATTTTTTAGGGGCTTTTTTCCTTTATTACGGAAAACTTCTCTCAAATGGTAGTTTCTAAAGATAGAAATATCCATACCTTTGACAACGGTGCATCACATTTCCTTAGTGACAGCTACAAATTAGGTCATCTTCATTAAAACTTAAATCATGAAATCATACCTTGTTAAAATAGCTAGATTTGGTGATGGAAATATATGACTTTCCTTAAAATTGAACAATTCACCTTTCAGATAAGCTACCTCATCTTTCCTTCCTTCTTCAAAAGCTTAGCGGTGTTCACTTTCTTCCTCAAAGTGATGTCTCTAAAATCCCCAATTTGCAATACTATTTTTCTGCATTCTTTGGCAACTTCTAACTTAAAGAAAAACAACAATATTTTCATGGCGGCTTGCTTAGTCTATTTTCCTTCAAACTAATGGCATTTCCCTTTATCAATGACTTCAACAATTAGACCTTCCACAAACTCTCCAACTTGGGCAGCAACTTACTTCAACAATGACTTACAAAACCTTGACTTCATCTTTATGTGACTTCATTCTTATTCAGCACTGGATCTTGGACCCTCCCGTTAGGGATTTTAGCCCAGACCAAGCTCTGATACCAATTTGAAAGAATATAGAAATAATTAGGAATAAATAGAAAGAGATTAAGACTACAAAAAAATTTATTATTAATTTGGTGAGAAGCATATTCCAATACCTCTAATTTATAAAGAGTTTTAGATGAACAATATAACAAGAAATGATAATAGAACTTATTGATCAGTACATACGTGGCATAGAAATGGTCTATACAGTTATAGTGAAGTGTAGTCCAGTTTCAACTAGATGTAAACAAATTTCCACATTTTTAGCACATGTGAACAATAGTTTTGATCTTTTCGTTAGACTTTAGTTTGCCTGTGTACGTGGATGATGGGAGAAATTAATTCCTGCCAACAAGAATTCCACCCTATATGAAGATCAATTTCAGTAAGGACCACTATAAATTTGTGGTACAATTGAGGCCATAATTTCCTTCAAGACACACACACACACACACACACACACACACACACACACACACACACACACACACACACACACACACACACACACACACACACACACACACACACACACACAAACACACACACACACACACACAATTAAAATAGAACTAAAATATAATAGAACTTTTAGACAAGCTATGCATAATAACTTGCAATAAGTGGATCACTACTAGTATAAACCAAGAATTCATTAAGTATTAACATTCCATCATTATTACAACTAATATTCACTAAATATTATAAGAAATAATCATGTAAATAATATGAAATAACAATAAAATACTATAATCATAATTTTATATATGTATTAATATCAAATATTCAATATAGAAATTTCTAATCAACCACTTTTGAATTAGAGAATACTACCTTTTATAGGCATATACAATAAAACAAACCTTAGGCACAATCAATGCTAGATTTTATCTAACACAAAGGGTCTAGATTACAAGAGAATAAATTATCAAAATTCTAGTATAATTTTACCTAAAAAAAGGAAAAGTTTACATATTATAGCGCCCCTTTTGAAAATGAACAAGCTAGTACTCCTAGATGACATAATTATAACACTTTCAAAAATTTGAACCAGTACTAAATCATTATTATGGATCATAACTAGTTATATTTAGGGACCTACCATCAATAGTCCACTATTCTAATTCACACTTTTGGGAATAGATCTTTCTTAACTTCCACATACCTTTATGTATGAGTCTACTTCTATCAATGGTAGTATAACTTTCTCATATGCTTCTCTCTCCCACATCCTTTACAACAAGATGTCAATCTTGATATGGAAATGGCTTAGTACATGTCTTTGCAACTTTATCAAAATGATGGACTCTCGTATTCTAAGGGGATATGCAAGAGGATTAAAAACTAGCTTTGATCTTGCAAGATCAACTTCCTTTCGCGCCTATGCCTCTAACTCCATTCTACTTGGATTTGTCTCAACCTATACCTCTATGTCCTCTAGATCTGCCTCTAGGAGAATAATCCATCCTTGCAGACTTTTAATCAAGTACCAAATCTGGATCTTCTAATAGATGGAAAATCAAAATAAGATATGAGGTGAATTCTCAATCCCCTATATAAATGATCTACCACAAGTGAGAAACTTGTTTATCTGCTTGATCCACTAGTTGAAGATATCATAGCATGTGTGAGGGCCTGCATAGTCAATCTTACAAATTATTTCACTATTTAAAATTTTATTTTGTAACAATGGTCATTCGAACAACTAAACTTGAAACAAATTGAATGGTCCACTTTCACAGCAGCCGGAGATGAAGCAGCTTCTGATTTCAGTTGGCGAGCATCACGGTGACGATGAGAGGAGTGAATGCGAATGACATGGTATTGACTGAATCTGTTGTGCCTCAATTTGGGCATGACAACATGCAAAATATGTAGGTCAAAGCTACCTCTGGCGGTGCCCACATTCACGTCCTCAGGAATTTTGAAAGGCCTTATTCTCTTAGACATGACGCGGAACTTCCACTTAAGCGTTCCCACCTCTTTGCAGTGACTTTCTCCACGTATTATCACACCACGCTCATTATTCTCCACCTCTATTTCTCCACGTATTATCACACCACGCTCATTATCCATCTCCACCTCTATTTCATCCGTTCGCAAACCTTCATAACAATGCATAAACCATATGTCTCTCTTTAATAGCATGCTTTTCAAAAGAATACAAAGATTCAATGTAAGATAAATGAAGTACCTAGAAGGATGAGATTGAGAAACTAGGAGGAGCGAGTCTCTCTCACTCTAACGTCACCATAGAATCCTTCAAGTCGAGGTCTACAACTTCTTCTGCGTGCATTTCCCAATGCCAAATTCAACTACATTGCAGCTTCTATTATTACTTAGAGGGCACTCCCAATTACACAACACTTGTAAATGATATTGCCTATTAAATCAATCAAAGTGTGTTGTTAGATAGAGAAGTAGATGTGGAGCGCATAAATATAGTGTTCGCTTGTGAAGAAAATGATTATATCCATGAGTTGATGTTTTCACTTTCTGTCACACATTGTCTTTTTAGGCAAGTAAAAGAGAATGGCCCAAGAATGGAATATGGAGATACACAAATGAGGGGGAGTTAAGGGAGAAACGTATAGCCTGAGTTAACGTTTTAGAATATGTTCGTTGTGTTTCCATCCAAGGTAGTTTGAGCAAGGTTTTGCCTTTATTTCAACTTCTTTTAGTCGTTAAGTGGATTTTTAAATTTTAGTTTATATTAAATGACTTTTCTTCTACATAAACGCAAAATCCATATAAAGTGATCTTTGCTATATTTAAAAGGAAAATAAGTTTTGGTGAGTTTTTAAATGAAAACTTACTTTTATATAAATGAAATTTTATTATTTTGTTAGATTTTGATAAAAATCAAATCTTACAAAAGATGTTAAGAAATGATTTAATAGTTTTTTTATTATATTTTTAAGGTGTTTAAAATAAAGATTTTAGTATTTTTAAAATTATTTTGTTTCACTTTGGTTCATATTTATATGTATTAAACTCATTTTCACACATTTAGAAATGATCTTTTGTATGAAAGTGATCATACAACTAATGGGATTAATCTAACACTCCACAAACTATTCTATCTCATTGAATTCAAGCATTTACATTTAAATGCTCTTTAGGATAGTTAGTATTTACAAACATCTTTAAGAATTTGTCAAATTACAAGGATCAAATTCTCCTCAATTGAACTCCCTAGATGGACCAAATTTACAAGTCTAAACAAGGATTTGAAAATGAAAAAATGTGTCTTGTGGTCCGAGAATGAGTGTGCAAGAAAATGATGTAAACTATATTGTCTTTCTCAGTCATAGATCTAGATGTCATTTTCACAATCTACTATTATTTCAAATGAGTGTGTGAGTGTCCTTAAATAGAAAATTCAAGCCCCAAAAACAAGATAATATGCTAAATCATCTCATAACTAGTAAGGGAGACATGGGCTTAGTTTAAAATATTTTAATTTTAAAGTTCAAGGATCAAATCAATCATCAAGAAATAGGTTTAGGTTCAGAGTTCACTTACAAATTTTTTCTAGGGGGAAAAGAGTACATCATGGGATTGGGGATGAAAAAGTATGGATATAGCCTAGTACATGAGTTATATTTATATACAAACAATTCATTTCTAAAACAATATTTTTTAAGGCCACCCTAATCAAAGGAAGCCCAAAAACCAAGGGATAGAAATGAGTATATAATTTTCAACATTACATTTTTCATCCACTTTGCTATGTATGTGAACTACCAGGTGAATGTGTGTCACAATAAAGAAAGCAACCAACACATGTAAAACTGTATTTTTCAAATAGTAAAATGATCTATATTTCATGTAAATTAATCGAAAAAAAATTAATATTATTTTCCTAAGAATTTCATTCAAACATATAAACTAAAGAAAATAATGGAACGAGTAGCATATTTCATCATGTTTGAGATAATAAATTAGTTTCAAATTGATTGAGTTGTTGATGAGTGTTATAACACACAAATACTTAGATAAAATACACTAAGTATCTTATCTCTCTTGAAAGGAAATCACACTATAACATATAAGAATATAACTACCCAAATATTCTTTTAGCCATGTCTTGGTTGTGAAAAGATAACACAATGTTTACGTGATTATGTTGTTCTTGTAATTGGTCTTAGGTTAACTAACTAAAAACTTAGTGAGGGTCTTATGATAATTTTGAGTGAAATATGAGACCTCTATACTAATATTAAAATTTGAGGATCTAGAAGCAATGTTTATCATCAAATTTATCTACAAATTTGATGATACTCCTAATCTAATTCATGATTTGAAAATAAGTTTTATAAGCCAAAGTTACAGAAAGAAATATCTAAAAATTCTAAGAAATCAACTCTTAGTTTATCATAATGTTCACAACTACACATAAATAATACAATCGTTAATGGAGATAAAATATTTTTAATTTATAAATATTCAATAAAATAACCATATATGGTACAAAAATAATATGTTTTAATAATTTAACTATAATATAATATAATGTTTAGACTAACCATGCACAACAGCTTATAATGAATAGGTCAATAATGGTATGAACCAAGAATTCATCAATTATCCTAATGTTTCATCATTATTGCAACCAATCTTCACTAAAGATTCAATGAAAGAACCATTTAAATAATTTAAAATAGAAATAAAAACCTAGAAGTAATATTTTAAGCTTCTATACCTTTTATACCTGTAAGTATAACAAACCTTAGGCACAAACAATGTTATTTATTATAATAATTATTTACTTAAGATATATAATAATTTTACCTATAAAAAGGAGAGAGAGAGAGAGAGAGAGAGAGAGAGAGAGAGAGAGAGAGAGAGAGAGAGAGAGAGAGAGAGAGAGAGAGAGAGAGAGACTTACCCAAGTTGACCCTATCATCTCTCGGTACAGGTCAAAGTTAACATGTACTTGGGGTACAGGTCAACCTATACACAAGGAATTGCTTTCATTGGAACTCAGGCCCATTTAGGGGTTTTTCATATTTTCCCACAGAGTGGAGTTGGCCCTTTTTGTTTTGACACCCAAAATTCATATGAAAAGAGGACTACTCACTTCATTCAGAAATAGAAATTTGATCAATAATTTCAATAATAAATCATATTTTTAAAAAGATCCCTTACATGCTCAAGCCATCAATTGAGCGCTATCAAGTTTAAGGTGCGTTAAAGGATTTAAAGAAAATAAATGATTCATTGGATACATTCATTCTATTCAAACATGCATTTCCTTCCATAGATATAACTTCTTCCATCATTCAAGATACTGGATTTTTCCTTCAATGGAGGAGATCTACATTCATGAACATTGCACAAGCATTCAACGATTCAAGCATTCTTACATCCATGATCTATAATTTGGCACTTGTAGATCTATTAAATATGTGAAGATATACAACATCTTACATCCTAAATACAAGCATTCATCTTTGTGGGTAGAGGATTCAAATCCATCCATGAAGGTTTGACAAGCAAGATGAATATTTACATTTGTCTTTCTTTTACATGGTTTTATTTCAATTCAAGGTTAGTTCAAAAAATGGGGTTTTACTAAAGCAAGGCCCTTCCCCCAACAAATTGAATTTTTTCTTGTGTGTAGGAAAAGATTTGCAGGGTTTCAATTTTTCAGGATCGGATTTGATTTATTTAGAGTTACTATTTCTCCTGGATATTTAGATCTCATATTTTTGGATAGTGGAGATATAGGTCGACCTTGACCTCTACCAAAGTGTGACCTGTACCTCGAAGTCAACCTGTTCTTGGAGCCTTTAGATTTTCATAGTTTGCATATCTCAGCTTCCTGATTCCATATCCATCTTTGTTCTGGTTTCTGAGATAGCTTGATAGTATGTTTTATGATTTGATGTAGTGACTTCTACTAGTCCTTATGGTGAGTAAATTTCCCTCTTTTTCATTTTATAGTACTTAGTTTGAGATATCATATATGGTCCTTTTATGTACTTAATTGTTACATGTGCTTCTATTTTTCTTGCATTACATTTAATCAATCAACTAGCCTTAGTTCTCTTAATCAAAAACAAATAAATTCAACTGCATTAATCAATATTAGTAGAAATAAAAATAAGGGAAAGTTCCATCAAAAGAAAAAAAAGGGATATTTTAGATATTCACTCTTGAAAAGACTTTAATTTTGCATTAGTACCCCTACATCCATTTGGGTTGTGCCAATCTAAATTGGGTTCTCTTGAAGACTATATTTAGGGACCCCTCTTTGTCTTTCTTTAATGTGGATAATAAAAGAGATTAGGTGGTGAATTAACATTATAACCTTCCATCTCCCCATAATCTCTCTCTTTTATTATGTCACACACACACACACACACACACACACACACACACATTTTCTTGTGAATCACTGTGTGTTTGTTGGCTCTTTCTCGATGTTGTTTTTTTCATGTGCAATGTATCTCTAGATATGAATATCTTCTTAAGATGTTGACTAGTGACTACAAAAAAAAAAAGAGGAATAAAATAAACATGAAATTCATCATCTTACGAAGGAAACATTGCAACTTGTATATTCTATTCATTATCATTTGTTTGCGTATTTTCCTTCCAATTGAAATGAAATAAACTAACACTTGACTAACAATTTTATAATTCTTAGTTTAAATTAGACACAAGTGGAAGTTCGTGTTATTCATTCTCCTCATGCTAGTAATACCCAGTCCCCTAAGGCCAATCTACCTAAGGAGGATAATTTTTATTCCTTGTTGGAATTAAGACCCAATTCCAAGCATTTTAAGCTTGACCATGAGGATTATATGGATGTTCTTGGTATGGTTAGGGATAATGTGACTGACTCCTTGTCCCTCTTCAAATGGTTGTGGCACAAAATCAAAGAGATCAAAATTAAATAAAGAGGCATTTCAAGAAAAATTGAGGCTTTGGAGAATTAGGTGGCTGAGTGTGTTTAACATGGCTCTACTTGGGTTACTTAGGATACTAATGGTAATCTTTTCCAGAACATATAGACTATGCAGGAGAATATTTTAATTGTCAAGGGCCTCAAGAAGAATAATGAGGATTTGGAGCAGGTTAAGAAGGATAATGAGAACACACTCAATCCGATTGAGAATGTTGTGAAAAGGGGAAAATATTTTCTTGATACTGTATATCTTAGAGCCAAAAAAGTATCAAGTTGACTATTGACTCCATGAATTGTTAGGCTGATAATCTTGAAAACACTTGCCAAGAGAAAGAATTGAGCATGTTGGAGTATGACAAGGGCCAAGATTCCTTTGGTACCAGTAAAAGGACAAGGGGAAACTTAAAAAGGAAGGTTGAGATTATTCTTATGGAGTAGATGGACCTAAAGAAGGCACGACTATGAAAATCTCCAAGTTGGAGGATAATGCATTTGAAGATCTTAAAGAGATGGACTAGTTTTTCCTTTATTTCTCTTTTTTTCTCGATTTTTTCTGATGTTGTCTTTTTGTTGGTTTTCGGCTACCTTTTTCCCTTAATATCTTATGTGTAGAATTTTGGTTTTGGGCTTGTTAGGACTATGTTCTCATTTTGGTGCATTATAATACTCTTTTTCTCTTTTATTAAATGGTTTTGGGTCCCTTCAAAACCTTCTTTCACCATGATTAAAAATATATTGAATGAGATTTGATTTAAGAATGGGTAAAAGTCTATTGGAGCATTAGTGAATTTTAGTTCTTGATAATGCAGTGCACATAAGTAATATGGTTTCACATAGTGCATCTAAAACAATAATGAATGATTATTATAATAAATTACTATTTTGAATTTAATTAGAGTGAAAATCTCTAATCATGATGAGCAATTTATTAATCAAATGATTTTTCCACTCCCCAAGAGCTCACGAAAAAAAAACAATGGTGAATGTGTTGGAAATACAATAATGGGAAAGAAAGATACTGAGAGGGGGGGTGAATCTGATCTTAAAATATAAACACTTAAAACAAAATGATCCACATTCATACATAAATGAATCTAATGTAATCTTAAATAGCATTCACACCATGAAATAAATAACACATTATAGAATAACTTGGTAACCTAGAAACCCAAATAGGTAAAACTGGGGTGAGGATGACACCCACAAAATTCTCCACTACTACAATAATAAAGTGTACCAGTTAAGGTTACAATGTTTGATTACAAAATGTAATCTACCCTATTAGAGGTCTTCCTGGTTAAGAGCTTCAGACCATTACAATCTACCCTATTAAAGGATTTAAACTTACAATGAAGTAAACACTCTGTTAAGAGATAAATAAAGGCCTGCTAAAACCACTCTGTCAAGAGATTTTCACCTGATACAATGATTAAAAATTCTCAAGTATTGATCCTTTGATATGCACTCTGATGCTGATGACAGATCTTTTCTTTTCAGTATCTCTTCTAATCTTAAAATCTGATATACCTTTAATCTGTTGTTCACTATGTTATGCTCTACTTGATCTTTACTTCTGGACAAAATAACCCTCTGTGCATTTCACTTCAAAATGTAGTCACTTCAACAATTACTCTTCTACCTCTTTCACATCCATAAAATAGGGTTTCAAAGCAATCTAATATATCTATATAGATCTGACAGTGAGATCTAGAAAAACGATCAAGATCCAATACCCATACCATGATGGTATAACAATTAATGCTTACAATGAGTCATGCATAGGATAAAACAATTAAATGCATAACTAACTCCGTATAAGAATATTGAATGCATACATAAATTGGCCCAAAAATATTATACAAGTTAGACAGATCACTTATCCTTGAAGTTTGTGTCATTCCTGACAAGTATACAAAAACTGTCCTACTCGGCACTTAACATCCCTGTCTACTCGGCTCAGCAATGTAACTTGGCAAACTGAAAACTGCTCGGCAATGTTGCTCGGCCTTGTATAGTTTTAGCTCAGCCACAGTGATAGCCAACTAAAACTGCCTAATGACCTTGTATCATTACTTTTGTATATTTCATCAAAATATTTCCTAAGTACGCTAAGTACTCCCCCTAGGAATATACTTATACAAAAGTTTACAATGCCTTCAAAAATTATATACAAGTGTACCTTTGTTGTACTGATGTATCCTTTCATAACTCTTTACTAACTTCCTTACTAACTTCCTCCTTCTGTAGTACTAACTTCCCCCTTGTTTTAATCACTGATTGATGGTGGGGTTAAGTTGTACTTATCCAAAAATTGCTTATGAAGCTGTAGGGTGGATTCAAATGTTGTATCCCAGCTTTCCTTTGCAACCTTCAAAACTTCTAGTTTTATTTCTAGCTTGGCAGCTAGACTCACTAAACTCTCTGCAGTTAATAGATTTGCACTTTTGTGTGATAACTCCTTAGCTTTTGAGAGTTCCTTCTGTATTACCTCCAAATCAGGCAACAAGCTTGTCTGAATAGTTATCAACTTGGCCCTTATGCAACCATCTTCAGCCATAAGCTCGGCTATTCTCCTTTGTGCATTTATCAACTTATTAAAGTTTAAAGAACTAGAGGTAGTATCTTTACCTAAAGTAGTACCAGTTGATTTCAAATCTAACTGTAGCTTCTCAACAAGCTATAAATTATCCTTTGTGAAAAATTCAACATCACATAATTTCTTATACAAAGAATAAACATTAGCTGTAACTTTCTCTAAGGTTTCTACAAGAACAGAAAGTTCAACCTATTTTGTTGCTATCTCTTCTGAGATCTTCTCTAGAATTTTTCTCTCAATTCTTCTCCAGGACCATTGTAGAAGCTTCTCATTTCTATCTATGTCCTCATCTGTTACTTTTTGTACAATGGTGACTAGTTGATCTATGATTGGAGCTTGAGGCATTTCATCTTCTAAGTCAAAAGCCTTTGTAAATATGTCTTTGATGTCATGCAATACCTGCTTTTGCTTTTGTCCTATCTTCATCTCTTCCTGTCTCTTCTTCCTTTTAAGTAATTCTTGAAGAGTCCCAATTGGTTCAAAATATAACTCATTGGGATCCCATTGTGGAATCATAATGACTTCATCTAGTGTTACATCTAAAATCTGTGACTTCTTCAAGATCTTCTTCTTCTTCATTTCTAGAGAACTTATGCTTGGCAGCATAATATCTTTCCCTTTGATAGTTTTAGTATCCAATGCCTCCTTCAATTCTGTCAATATAGTCTATGGATTCGACATACCACCAGTTTTAGGACCTGTGGGAGTGGATGATGCAGAGTTTGGTAGCTCAACCAACACTTGTGCTACCTCTTCTTCTTTAGGCTTATCAACAACATCTGTTGTTACTACTCCACTATCTAAAACTATCTTCACAACCTCTAAAATAGGTGGATCTTGTGAAGTTACCTCTTGTTCATTTGCTTGCTATTTCCCTTCACTTGGCTGAATACTGACAACTTTAATTTTATCACTAGATGTTGTGGACTTCTCTTCTTCAGTATCAATTGCCTTAATAGGTGAATCAGTGTCTTTTCCACTCGGCATCTGTTGTTCCTCGGAATTCAAATTGCTTGGATCATCAACTATATAATCCATAGGACTGTCTGCAGTTATATCAATAGAGTTTGTTGCCTCTAATGCATCCTTGGTCATGTCCTTTTCTTCTGCAATTTTATCTTTAAGTATTTATGGTTTAGGGGTAGTCTTTTCTTCAACTTCTTGTGCCTTTGGATCGAATGTCCCTTCACCAGATTTCTTGTCTTTTGGAATGATCAGTCCAAAAATCTCTTTCCAGATCCTTGTTCTTTGTTGTACTACACCTATATCATTCTTCAGAACAACATATCCCTTGAGTTTGGGAACAAACATATTCTTATAATCCTCTATGAATTTGGTTCGTTGTTTAGAGGTTAACTCAGGAATTCTGTTTGCTAGGGTTTCGTCCCTGATCTGTCTTTTAGTGGCAAGTGGAAATTCCCATTTTCTGGATAGAAAGTCATATAGTTCATCAAGAACATGATTTCCTATCTCTATAGGAGTCAATTTGAAGGTGCTCATCATGTCCAAGAGTGCTCCCTGAACTTTGTTCCTATCTGATGTTTTCAACTTGTCATATTTGATGAACTTAAATGTTGCTAACCCTACTGAATTCCTCAAAGTATCACATACCTCATCAATGCTTGCTAGTTTCTTGGACAGAGATGTAGGTATGTTTGTGGGTTCATCAGTTTCTGTCAACTCCTCATCACTATCTAGCCTCAGATTTAATTTCCTTCTTGGTCTTTTTGCTGGCTCACTCGGCTCAGCCTTAGGAGCAACCTTTGCTTCCTTACTAGAACTATTTTCTGCAACTTTTCTCTTACCATATACTTTTGTTTGCAATTCTACTGGGGAAGTAACAGTAGATGCTCTTGTCCTTGGATGATTAGCTATAGGAGGTGTAACCTTGGGTTTGGCACGACTATGCTTGGTTACTATGACAATTGAAGGCTTCTTGCCCTTATATTTCTTTGTAACTTCTTCTGATGCACTAAATTCCTCCTCAGTAGAAATACCCTCACCTTTTCTAGTGGTCAAATCTAGAGGTGCATCCTGAAGTTCTTCATCACTACCCAAGCCAACCATTTTCTTAGGATTTTTCACTATCTTCTTTCTTTTCCTCTCCATAGTTCCTTCATTCAAACTTCTAGAGATCTTAGCCTTAGCTTCATCAAAGTTTTGAAATCTCTCTGCTGTGGTGTCAATTGCCTCAGCTAGGAGTGCAGTGATGGTGGCTGATGCTTCATCAACATTAATCTCATATGGAAATGGCTCTAAACATGTTATTCTAGGAGTCACTACCTTGATATAAGTGTTATATGTATCAACTAGAAAACAAAATTCCTCATAGTGCTTCTCCACTAGTGAGTTAGGAATCCTAGTCCTTAATCTCATTCTCTTCTTGAATTCTACAAAATAGCTACCCATAATGCTATTCAAATTGCTTCCTAATTTCTCTATACATTCACTAATATGAACTGTAATGGGTCTATCCTTCTTCCAAACAATATTTCCCAGTGTAGGAATTGTGTCCTGAATGTAGAAAAATATACATGCTAGTAAAGAACCAAACTTACATGACAAGCTCTTAGCCTTTCTGATTGATACAAGGTTCTCGGCTAACTATGTCTATTGTAGCTCGGCAAGATCATATGTGTGATTCTTCTTCACAATTTTCCATGCCTGATCAACTATTGTATAGGGAACACTATCAAATCTGCTGGACTGATAGAACTTATGTGCAATTACCCTTACTCCAAAGTCAAGTTTTAGGTCAGTAATTGGAGAGATAGTCATACCTATGTTATTCCTGATGACATTATTTTTCCATTAGTATACTTAGTGAAAAACATTGACAAAGCATTACCAACAGACAAAAAGCATTATTGGCGAACCACAAGCAGTACCAGTGAAATGCAAGCATACCCGACGGAACAAATATTTTGAGAAAAATACTAAGTATAAAAGTCACAAGCATTACCGGTGAAGCACAAGCATCACCGGTGACCACAAGCATCACTGGCGACCACAAGCATTACCGACAACACAGTTTTTAGAACTAACCTAAAAGAAATGGAAAAGGCATACCTAATGACAAGTTCAAGAAAGGAACATCGACGACCAAGAAAACCAACCATCAGAACTAACAGATAGATAAAGAACCCGCAAATTGTGGATCTGATTTTTACACGATGGATAAAGAAATGTAATTCTATTTATAGAGTTTTATTTTGTTTTAAATCATAATTTTATGGTCATGCAAGCTTTATGTAAATGCTTTAAAGCATCGTAATGGATCTAAAAGCATATCTAACTAAAGATCAAGGTCAAGTTGTATACCTTGGATCTAGAGTTAACATGTGATGCATGAATAAAGAATTGAATCTAAATTAGTATAAATAGATGTTCATACTCAATTATGAATACATGAATTCTTTATTATTGATAGCCACAAAGAGCATGTAAGGAGTAGAAGGCAAAATTCATGCAAAGATCACAAACAAAGTACATCAGTTATCAAGAACACACAGAGGCTACCGACGAGCAGAAAAATGTATTATTCAATCATGGAAGGATGATTACTAATATGTATAAAGCTTTAAAGGATTTTTTTATCAGAAATTGAAGATTGCATATATCATCAGATCAAAAGACTTATGTAGTTGCATTCTAACAAGTGCATCACATCTAAAATCCTTTTGTAGAAGGTGGACTTAACCATTCTTTCCAAATCTCTTAACAGAGTGCACACTTAACAGTGTTGCTAAAGCTTCAAATGAAGTAGATTTTAATAGGTCTCCACTGTAATACTCCTAACAGGGTAGGTCATCAGAAGTGACCAATTGTAAGCCTTAACTGGCTCCTTCTTATCTACAGATAGTGAAGTTTTGTGGGCAACAATCCCCACCGCAGTTTTTAATTCCTTAATAGGAGTTTTTGCGATATCATATCTTGTGTCATGTGTTATCTATTTTCATGAATGTTTCTGTTATGGTTACATACTAAAAAAATGTATGCTATGATTACATATGCATAAAGAAAGATGAACAGTTAGATAAGATAAATTACAAACTGATGACTAAGGGTTAATGGGCTAACCAAGAAAAGTTTTAGAGGTACTAATTCACCCCTCCCCTCTTAGTACATCATCTCAATATAGTTCCAATAATTGATATCAAAGCTGAGTCTCTCTCTTGAAAATCTTAAAGATTTGAGAGAAAAGATCAGAGCAATGGACAATTTCAGACTAGACATGACTATTGAGAATGAGCAGTTACAAATGTAAATAATCTATGAGCAGTATAAGGAGGCGAAGATAAAGCTAAGACAACTTCTTGATAAAATAAAGATTATGGAAACTAGGCTGAATAAGAAAGACTACAAAGAAATGGAAATACAAGAGTACTTTGAAACAACAAAATCATCATCAAGCAAAGCTTCAAATGCATCAGTTGAAGAAATTACAAGTATGCAGGAGATTAGTCTACATCTAACAGAGAAAATCAAGATGCTGCAAATTGGTCAAGAAACTCAAATGGTAAAAATGATTGATGTCATAAATTATGCAAGAAAATATGAAAATGAAAGAACACTAGCCATTGATGATAGGAGAAAAAATATAGAGAAACTACTGGAGAAAGAATCAGAAATTCTAAGACTCACTGAGCATCACCACAAGGTTACCAACCAGATTATTCTTATGAGTCAAGAAGAAAAAAAATTAAATATAGAGCTCATTGAAAGAATACAAATCATAGGTGATCTAAGAGAAGAGAACAAGAAATTGAAGCATGAATTCAAAGTCCAGAATCAACACAATGAATTAATCAAAAAGGCTGAGGATAGCAACTGAAGGATGGATGATTTTCTTGATGGACAAAGAAGAGTCAAAAAATACACAGGATTAGGGTACAACGAGAATGGTGAATCCTCAAATCAACCAAATCTGAGGAATGCAATCACTGTGGAAAACTAGGCCACACCTAAAACATCTGTAGAAGCAAAATGAAAGGTATTTCTCAAACACAATCTACTTTTCTTGGTAATTGTTATAATTATCAAAAGAAAGGACATAAGGCACATGAGTGTAGATCCAAAGTGACAAAGCCAAAGAGAAAAACCAATATGGACAAGTACTGTCCTACATGCAAGATGAATGGGCATACACATAAGGAATGCTGGAAAAAGAATAACAAGGCATGGACTCCAAAGGAGAATGATAAAAGCTAAAAACCAGCAAGAGAAGGTAACTAATATGTTTGGGACTATAACACATGGGTAAATTGCACAACATGTGGAAGGTTTGGTCATATTGCTACCAACTATATGAAAAAGTGGACCAGAAGGTCAAGAGGATGGACCAATCTAGGTATGACATGTTTATATTGTCATAAAGTTGGACATGTGCTAAAAGATTGCAAAGACTGACTGACTGACACAAATACACATCCCAATGGAAATACCATTAATTGATGACATCAAAAGAATGAGAAACAAGATGTGGGTAAAAGCCACAAATAGTGAAGGTGCTAGAATGAGCAATGCAAATGCTGACACCCCATCCACTGGATCCGGTGACATCACTACATCTAACTAGATTGCACAAGTAAGTATGGAACTGCATTATGACAAGTTTTACTATGCATCGATTCCATTATACATAGTTCATATTGTAATATTAGCATGAATAACATCGGTTCCATTATACATAGTTCATATTGTAATATTAGCATGAATAAAGATGCAATACATTGTTATGTACTAAATTGTTGAAAAGTAACCATTGGTTATTGGGCACAATATGCATCGGTGAACACACACAGAAAAGTTAGTAAGACTTACCAGAATTTATTGGTCATTACACAAGCTAAGTGTAACCTGATGGATATCGGTAAACACTGAATCACAAAAGCTGTCATCACAACATCACCGATGAGCATCGGTGAATTCTCCAAAATGGCTAGCAACCTTGATGCTTTGCATAGACACCGACCGTGTCATGAATGTCTTTATCGACAAAAGCAGTCTTCATAAATCGACAAGTTGGTAAGCATTTATGAAAACTTAGGGCACAAAAATCTATAAAAGCCTGATGGGTAAGCTCATTTTTGCACCCACAATTTTTGAGAAGAGCAGAGCAATTTGAGAAGTGACCCAACAGAAGTCAATCACTAAGCATTCAGATTCAAAGGCAATCACAGACATTCATTTTTCAAAATAGAGTGGATCAAAATTGTTCTAAGTAGAATCCATGACAACGCTCTATGGCTGAACAAACCTAAAGCTATAACAAACAATGTTATACACGTCATGACTGGTTATCCAACAACCAAAAAACCTCAGGCTCACAAACATCCATCTCTTGCAGAAGTGGAAAGGAAAACCGGTGCAAAATTAGACAAGAGGGCACTAAAAGTAAACACCATAACTGAAACAGAGCTGAAATTTGGAGAATGTGTGGTTGGATACAATATATTCAAGGCAAGCAAAATGAACAACATTTCTAGCACTGCCATGAGCACAACATATAAGATCATCAAACAGGGGAAGAAGATGGATCTGGCAGAGATCCTATTACATCAATTTGAGGAAAACATGTGCACAATAAGGTCTTCA
>MU228107.1:191164-201370 GCA_018584345.1 Thuja plicata
AAGTCTGATTCACCACCTCCTCCTCCACCTAAAAAGGCTAGAACTAGAAGCCAAACAACACAAGATGCTATTCCCTCTCCCATGGTAAAAGGGAAGGTGTACAAGAGGAAACCTGCACCTCAAAAGGATAAAGAACCAACTAGGGCACCTACAAAGAGGAGAAAATATGTTCAGACAGATGAAGAATTAGAAGATTCAGCAATGGATGAACCTGACACTGTCAAACTAGCAAAGGAAAAAGCAAAGGTTACATCACCATCTGATGACATTGATAACATATGTAAGTACATTTCTGAAGTTGCATCTGTTAGACATCCAGAAATCATGAAATGGTTACAATGGGATACAATAGAACAAAATAAAATTGAAGATGCACTTATTGCTAAGATGTGCAAACATTATTATGTCCCACTGCACTTCACTTCACAAGATGTTCCACAAGAACTTTTGGATAAGATATCCTCTCGATTCACTTTTGCACTCCATGAGGAGAAGAGGGTAAGAGAAAGAGTATTAGTCTCTCTTATGCCTCTGGAATCAACAAAAGAGGAAATCAATAAAGTCATGGAGAAATATACAAATAAATTCTCACCAAAAATGAGAGCTTACAAATTTCTTCAAGAGAAACTTATAGAGCTAGAAGAAGACACTCATCAAATATGGAGTGGAATACTAAAACCTGATGAGGAAAGCAGTCCAGTAAAGGAACCTATCAACATAATAGATAACTCAACATTTGATTTGGAGAGTGAAGAGATACAGATCACAGGTAAAAAACAAACAGATATCATAGATGAAGATTGGTCAAAGGATGGAAAAGATGATCAAGTACCCAAAAACCCCATCCACATTAACTTGGAGGATGAAGAAGTTACCAAAGAGGAACTTTCAATAAAGGGTAGCTTAGATGTTGATATGAATGATGATTCATGGTTAGAAAACATTGTCGACACTATTACAGTAAAAGACCCTGCAACAGAGATCCAAAAAGATGAAGACATCAATGCTACTAAGGGAAATACCAATGAACAGGACATAGGTATTGACACTACAACTGTGAATACGCTGATAAATATGAATATATTAATAGATTCTACTGATATACAGTCAAGCCAAGATAAATCATCTAAGAAAGATGATGATATACCCAAGGATATGGGTACCGATGAAAACCAAGGTGCATCCAATACTCCTAAGGATACAGACACTGAAATGAAGGATGCAACCGATGAGAAGCAGGATGTATCAAAAGAACAAAGAAAAGAGGCAGATAAGACAATTGATGATACATTAAGAAAGGTTGAAGAGAAAGATAAGAGTGAGAAAGTCAAGAAAAATTAGGAAATAAAACAAAAATAAGATTCATCTATTGATACACCCAAGGTACGTGAGGAGACGTCTTCACCAAACCGGACGGTGAACACAAAACATATACAAAAAGATGCCTCATCCTCTTGAAACTCACCAACTAAGTTAGCTCAGTCACAAGCCTTACAAATGGTGGTACATCAATCTGCCACCCAGCCAAAGAAAAAGAAGAAAAAAGTAAAGAAGGATATATTGGCTGTGACACTTGATGAAGTCATTGAAGTTCCAAACTGGGACATTACCACATTGGACAGTGAAAAACTTCAAGAGTTTGGAGTGATCTGTCAGAGGAAAGCCATACAAAAGAAGATGATACAAGAACATAGGGAGAACATGGTGCTTGACAAAGCTAAAGAGATACTCCAACAGCTTGTTCCTGAAGTAAAACTTGAAGAAAATGCTTTAGTCAAGGAACAAATTGTTGTTCTCACCAACGCTATAACAGAGCAAGGTATAGATGTCGATCAAGCAATGGAAGAGCAAGAAAAAAAGAAATATCAATTCAATCTAATTGATAAAATCAACCAAGAAGTGGCATTGAACAAGGTAAAGCTCTCAGAACTCAGTGATGAATTAGAGCCGGTGATTGCTGAAGCAATCACCTTAGTTCAGAAGATGTGCACACTTGAGAAATTTGGAAAATAAATAGTGTCAAACTAGCAGAAATTGATTCAAACATCACAAAGAGTGCACAAAGCCTAACCTCTCATGTTGATAGCATAAAGGCACATCATGACACAGTCATAGAGGCAAATAGGCTAAGGAAAGAAATATGGGATGCTGAGACACAATTCAGAGGTGAGATCACAGAAATTCATGCACACATTCTACCAAATCTTACTATTCTACAATAGCATATTTAAGAAGCAAGAAATCTGATAGCAACCCCGGAGATGTCTGTAGTAGACAACATCTATGATATACACTTACGGATTTCACTAGAGAAAATGGCTCTAGAAATGTTGAAGGAGAAATGAGAAAATATGATGGAGGAAATCAAGTCCTCAGATTCCCACCTTTTTGAAAATCTGTAAGTACCTTTGCCTTTAGAATCAAAAAAGGAGGAAAGGAAATGTATATAGTTATGTACAATACATATATCAGATGAAAAAGAGGAAAAGAAAAATAAAGGATATGTATATATACTTACACTTATCGGCATATACATAGGGGGATTCATTAAAATGAATCAGGAAGAAGTATACATAGGTGTACATACTAATACACTCAGTATGTTGCACATATCATGTTTTTAATACTAATGTCAAAGGGGGAGATTGATGACATTATTTTTCCATTAGTATACTCAGTGAAAAACATTGACAAAGCATTACCGACAGACAACAAGCATTCTTGGCAGACCACAAGCAGTATCGGTGAAATGCAAGCATACCCAACAAAACAAAGATTTTGAGAAAAATAATAAGTATAAAAGTGACAAGCATTACTGGCAAACCACAAGCATCACTAGCGACCACAAGCATCACTGGTGACCAAAAGAATTACTGGTGACAGTTTTGAGAACTAACCCGACAGAAAAAAAAAAAAAAAAAAAAAAAGGCATACCCGACGACAAGTTCAAGAAAGGAACAACGACGACCAAGAAAAATGACCATCNAAAAAAAAAAAAAAAAAAAAAAAAAAAAGGCATACCCGACGACAAGTTCAAGAAAGGAACAACGACGACCAAGAAAAATGACCATCAGAACCGACAAACAGATAAAGAACCCATAAATTGTGGATCTGATTTTTACACGACGGATAAAGAAATGTAATTCTATTTATAGAGTTTTATTTTATTTTAAATCATAACTTGATGGTCATGCAAGCTTTATGTAAATGCTTTAAAGCATCCTAACAGATCTAAAAGCATATCTAACTAAAGATCAAGGTCAAGTTGTATACCTCAGATCTAGAGTTAACTTGCGATGCATGAATAAAGAATTGAATCAAAATTAGTATAAATAGATGTTCATACTCAATTATGAATACATGAATTCTTTATTATTGATAGCCATGAAGAGCATCTAAGGAGAAGAAGGAAAAATGCATGCAAAGATCAGAAATAGAGTACATCAGTTATCAAGAACACAGAGAGGCTACCGACAAGCAGAAAAAGGTATTATTGAATCATGGAAGGATGATTACTAATATGTATGAAGCTTTATAGGATTTGTTATCAGAAATTGAAGATTGCATATATCATTAGATCAAAAGACTTATGTAGTTGCATTCTAACAAGTGCATCACATCTAAAATCCTTTTGTAGAAGGTGGACTTAACCATTCTTTCCAAATCTCTTAATAGAGTGCACACTTAACAGTATTGCTAAAGCTTCAAATGAAGTAGATCTTAACAGGTCTCCACTATAATACTCCTAACAGGGTAGGTCATCATAAGTGACCAATTGTAAGCCTTAACCGACTTCTTCTTATCTGCAGATAGTGAAGTTTTGTGGGTAACAATCCCCACCGTAGTTTTTACTTCCTTAATAGGAGTTTTCTACGATATCATATCTTGTGTCATGTGTTATCTATTTTCATGAATTTTTTTGTTATGGTTACATACTAAAAAGAATGTATGATATGATTACATATGCATAAAGAAAGATGAATAGTTAGATAAGATAAATTACAAACTGATGACTAAGGGTTAATGGGCTAACCAAGAAAAGTTTTAGAGGTATTGATTCACCCCTCCCCTCTTAGTACATCATCTCAATATAGTTCCAACAATTCCATACCGCTCTAGTTTTCAATGTAATTTCCTCTTTGCTACTATCCCTCATGGTCTACTTTGCATTCACTATAGGATATCCAGTCACCTAATGAATCATGCTTCTAGTGATCTTGACTGGTGCATTATCTAGCCACATGCTCATGTCATGAACTCGGCTAAGGATAACCTTGATCCATTCATCTTTGAAACCTTGGGGAAAATCTAGGGCACGAGTTAACCCTTTTTGAGCTAAGTGTTTGAATTCTGCCTTCATAACTCCATTATCACATAGTTTGCTGTAGGATTTCCTTAATTCATTATCACCTACTTCTCCAATTTTAACCATATAACATGATCGAACATCATGAATCATAAGTACCTTGGGAGGGATGGATGAGAGGGCTCCCATTAAATCACTATGTATTGCAATTTTAGGGATGGCTCGAAAGTTGAGAGGTTCACATTCATCACTCTGAATCAACTAAATTTGTTCTGGTTCTGCCACCATACTCTTAGCTAGTGTAGAAGAACTTGCAGCCATAATTCTAAAATTTAGGGTTTGAGAGATGGAAAACAGAATACCTTAGCAAGTGATGTTTCGCACTATTTTCTATTCACTGTTAACTTTAGGATTTCTGATGGCACACTAATGAAATCTCCGTTCCTAGGTCTGTCAAGATCAATTCATCAAATTGCTTCAATCACTCCGTAAATAGTAAAATTGCAAGGTAAAAATGAAATATCAACTGTTCATCCTTTATAAGCTATAAAAGGTCAAGGTAGGTGAGCATTAAATGTTTTTCCCATTGAGTTTGTGTAAGCCAGCTATCCTCAGCCTTAACACAACTTGCATCCCACTCGACTCACTACACTCGACCTTCATAGAATTTTACTCAGCCAAAAAAACTCGGCACACTCTAAAGAACTCAACTTTAGTGTCCATGATAGATGCTCAGCACTTATAGTGCAATTTTCTCATCTTGGCATTTTGTCTTCAAATATGTCCTGGTGCATCTTAACATATGCAAATATAGACTTTTTGTACATTTCATGTTAGGAATTGATGTAAGATAAGAATTTTAAATACAGTTCCTTAGATACCTCTTTCTCTTAGTTGGAGATGATGTGATCACCTCATCCATTGGATTGGGTGACCTCGGCTTCATTAGCTTCACTGCTGCACGGTTCAGACTTCTTAACCCATGTCTTGTTCATCTATGCTCTAATTTTCTCAATTGTAGGTGCAGGTACTCTAGTCTTTCAATCTTTCCTTGTATGTCTAATTTCCAGACAACTATGACAAACTAGGCTTCCATTCATCCAACTTTTAGACTTTACTCTGAAATGTGTCCTTATGCAGTTTTCTGGAACATGTCCATACTCACCACAGTGATGACAACTATGCCATGTGTTGTAATCCCAATTGTAAGTATTGCCTTTTCTTGGTGATTTCTCTTGTACCTTTGATGTCCATTATTGTTTACCTTTAGATCTGCAATCTTGTGCTCTATGACCATATTTGTGACAATTATAGCAATTAAAATTGAATCTAGGTGTTTTACTTGTCTTTGCCTTACATTCATGTGCTTGATGTCCAAACTTATTACAGTTAAAGAAATAACCATTAAAGTTGGTTTTTAGATTGGACTTACCATTCTTGCTTCGGCAAATGTTTGCTGTATGACCTGGTTTTCCACAGTGGTGAAAAATAGGTTTCTTGTTTCTCAGCTTTGCATTCTTTCTTTCACCTGTCTTAGATGATTCTCCATCTTTAGTGGTTGTATGTTGTTCAGTGTGACCTAACCTAGAAGAATCTTTAGGTCTTCTTGATGCTTCCACCAGTTGTTCAAAGTAGCTCATAGCTGCACTCGGATCATTCACTCTATTATTGATTTCTTTCTCAGATCTCAATTAATCTTTCAATTGACTGTTCTCAGATCTAAGATTTACAATCTCCAAGTCTTTCCTATTGATCTCCCAATTCACAAGTAGTAGTTGATTAGCCATGTCTACTTGATTAACGGTCAATGTCTGCACATCATGTGTTCTTTCATCAAGTCTGGTAGTCAGCATTCTCTTGTCTTCTTCTACCATAGCCTTGTCATCTTCGGATTTATTTTTCTGTTCAACAACTTCACACATTCTTATTGATTGGGCTTCTTATTCATTTTTCAAAATTTTGACTTCTTCACATAGTGCACTATTCTTTTCCAGTAGATCTGCTATTGCTACATCGCTCTTAGTAGAATCACCATTCTAAAATAGATTTTTGGTGTCCTCTTCCTGATAATGAGTGTCATTCATTTGTTTGGCCAAATATTTCCTTATAGTCAAGGACTTCTTTAATTCTTGTCTTACAGACTCAAGCTGTTGGAGTGCTAGCTGAACATCAATCTTTTGATTCTCAATGACTTTACCCATCTTGTAGATCTCCATTTCAAGATCTTAATTCTCAAGGTGATTATAACCTTTTAGAGAACTCAACTCTGATACCAATTGTTGGAAATACAATAATGGGAAAGAAAGATACTGAGAGAGGGGATGAATCTGATCTTAAAATATAAACACTTAAAAAAAATGATCCACATTCATACATAAATGAAGCTAATGTAATCTCAAATAGCATTCACACCATGAAATAAATAATGTACATTACACAATAACCTGGTAACCCAGAAACCCAAATAGGTAAAACTGGAGTGGGGATGACACCCACAAAATTCTCCACTACTGCAGTAATAAAGTGTACCGGTTAAGGTTACAATGTTTGATTACAAAATGTAATCTACCCTGTTAGAGGTCTACCCGGTTAAGAGCTTTAGATCATTACAATCTACCCTATTAAAGGATTTAAACTTACAATGAAGTAATCACTCTGTTAAGAGATAAATAAAGGCCTACTAAAACTACTCTGTTAAGAGATTTTCACTTGATACAATGATTAAAAAGTCTCAAGTATTGATCCTTTGATATGCACTCTGATGCTGATGACGGATCTCCTCTTTTCAGTATCTCTTCTGATCTTAAAATCTAATATACCTTTACTTTTTTGTTCATTGTGTTATGCTCTGCTTGATCTTTGCTTCTGAAAAAAATAACCCTCTATGCATTTCACTTCAAAATGCAGTCACTTCAACAATTACTCTTCTACCTCTTGCACATCCATAAAATAGGGTTTTGAAGCAATCTAATATATCTATACAGATTTGACAGTGAGATCTAGATCAATGATCAAGATCCAATACCCATACCATGATGGTATAACAATTAAGGCTTACAATGAGTCATGTATAGGATAAAACAATTAAATGCATATAACTAACTTCATATAAGAATATTAAATGCATACATAAGTCAGCCCAAAAATCTTATACAAGTTGGCCAGATTACTTATCCTTGAAGTTTGTGTCATTGCTGACAAGTATACAAAAACTGTCCTGCTCGGCACTTAACATCCCTGTCTACTCAGCTCGGCAGTGTAACTCGGCAAACTAAAAACTACTCAACCTTGTATAGTTTTAGCTCGGCCACAGTGATAGCCAACTAAAACTACCTAATGAAATGACCAAGTGTTGGGCACTAATATTCAATAGAACTTAGAGATTAATAGAATGATTATTGTAGGGAATTAAATACTCAACCCTTTGATATGTATTGGAACAAATGTTTTTTGAATGCTATGATCTCTATAAGTCTATGTTAGCCTCTATCTACTAGGATTTTGATAGGCTTTACTATAATTCTGCTAATAATTTCTTACAACTTTTATTACAGAAGTGACTAGGACCTTTTTAGTGGCTATGGCTAGCTTTAGCATAGAAGTTGTCACTGGTGCAAGAGTATTGGCTTTAGGTGATCATGGATCCTTTGAGAAAAAATTGACAATTTTTTTTTTCTAAAGGTGTTCCATGAGGTAAGGTCATTGCCACTCCTGATGTTCTTTTTCCATTACAATATTTTGACAAAGCCCATGAGTGGCTTGAAAATATTTACTTTAATTTGATATTTTATTGGTCCCGGTCCTTCCAAAAGTGTGATGCATGATTGGGTCATAAATGCATGGCTCCCTCATGGGGTCCACCTAGATGGTGTTCAAAATTTAACCACAAATTATTTCCTATTCTATTTTGGGAACCTCAGTCATGTGGTGGGCATTCTAAAAAATGGTCTTTGGTTTTTCCATTCATCTCTTCTTGTTTAACAACCTTGGTTGAAAGAATTTGTTTTCTCTAGTGATAAAGAAAACTTAAGGTCCCTATTACCAATTTTTGCATCATGCTAAAATTGACAAAGCTTGGACAACATTGGTAAAAGTCAATTGTTTATTTCTAAAATGTTAGCTTCTTCTGCAGATACATGGTGGTTATGGTTAACAAGTGGGGTAAATGTGGCTCCCACAAGTGTTGAGCCCACTTTTTTAGTCAGAGACAAAACTTTAAGAAATCATGGTGATTAAAAGGGTAGTCAACAAATGCACAGTTCACCCTTATGATACATTCAAAACTTGTAATTGCATCATGTCAATATCCCAGGAGGCATTTGTAGGAACATGTTGTTATGACTATAAAATTCTTCCATGGCTCTGAAAGACCTAAACAAGAAATGCAATTTTTCAAACTTGGTTCTTAACCCCCAATTATTTTTGTTTCCAGCCATTGATCCATTTCATGTTTAAACCCTAAGTCTTTTGTGCGTGTTATAAAATGCTATTACTTTTTGGAAACCACTTAAGTTCTTTTTAACTCATGGTTCTAAATCGTCAAATGGGGCCAAGTCTTTAATATTTCCTAAACCTAGTGTTATCCACTTTTATTTTTTTCTAAGTCATATTTCCTAAGTCCCCATAGTATTTATTTTATCCCTAGCATCGAGAAAGTTAATTTTAATCCTATGTCCAGTGCATTCACTTGATCCCAAGATCTTAGTTGTTTATTGATCAAGGCATTGTGATGTTGCAACACATGTCTTATATGAGATTGTGGGCCCATTTCCTTTTGGCTAGTGATAGATAAAGTCAGAACAGATCTAATCTAATCCAATGGTTGACGTATTACTGCAAAGAACATATGCTCAATGTTTATTCATTAAGGCATTGTGACAGAGTGACATGTTTATGGCAGGACCCAGCTGGTATAAAGGTGGCAGATAAAGAAAGATCAAATCTATTTAAATCCAAGAACTGGGGCGTTACCTTGAATGAAAGATGAACAAACAAAACTCATTAAGGCATTGTGATAGAGTAACAAGTGTCCATGGAGGACCATGTGTGTAGTGGAAGGCAAGTTCAACAGCTGAACAAAAGGGAATCAATCCAATGATTGTCGTAATGCCTTGAACGTTAGATGATCAACTCAAGATTCTTTGCGGTATTACGACCATATGACAGGTGGATATCCTGGGTTGTAGGACCATTTTTTTTATGGATAAAGAAAGGAAATGGATGGTCAGATATGATTTGATCCAATGGCTGGTGTGATGCTATTATAATTAAAAACATGTGTTATATTTTAAGTTTAATGTGACAAGGTGACACCTGTCTAGGGCTGGTTAGTGATGGTCAAGTGGGACCAAGATGCTACATAGGGATGGCATGTGTTCTATTTTGCTAGCTCACGGGTTAATTTAAGTGGTAATCGATAACCATGTTTTAAAATTGAATAAAGGGTTTGATCTCAGCCATCGATTGGGTATTTCATGCCAACTGTGACCATTGGAGAAAATATTTGAATGTTTAAATTAATTTCTCACAGTTTCTGCATGACTCAGACAATTTAACACAGTTTTGGGGTAGTTTTGAGTGACACTTCATGTTAGCTCTTGATTCGGTGGAGTCTGAGGGTCTCCTAGACTTTAGTTTCTAGCGGTTTTATTTTCTCATGCATCTAACTCTTTGATATCTATGACATATTTATTTTATTTTGATCTCATTTATTAGGGGTCTTCTTTTTGGATCACACATTTTTCACATTGTATACTTGTGAGTAGATTGTAAGAACACTTTGTAGTAGAGATTTTTAAGCATTACTTACACAGATACAAAGGTTCCTTCTCATTAACTTAGGTGAAATACTAGAGCCGTTTAAGATTTTCTGTCTCGATTCTATATATGTATATATATAT
>MU228107.1:202325-239693 GCA_018584345.1 Thuja plicata
TATGTATATATATATATATATATATATAATTGATTTGAATGGTTTTTTTTCTCCCATGAAAGCTGCTATGTTGCTAAAAATGTTATTTTCAAAAAGTTACATTGACTTCATAGAGCATAACTATTTTATCTAAAATAGATATCAATGCGCTTCTTTTGAATTTGGTTTTATAACATCCATACTGAGGGAATGCAATTGGTTTGACGACATTATCATGATTATTGGATATTTTATGAACGTTTGAAGTTGAGTAAAACATAATTTGGACATACCTTGACTACATAACCTATAAATTGTTGTGTAATTATCAAAATTCAAATTTTTTTTGATAGAAAGTAAACTCAAAGACATGGAGCACTGTTATTTTTCATTTTTTTTTCTCTTTTCTACTATTTTTCATTGAAGATCAAACTTGGAGGTTTATATTCGATAAAAAACCTACATTGATGCATGTGAAAAAACATAGACCTAATTAATTCAAAAATTGTAAAATATATTTTTATTAGAATACTCATTTTGAGTACTTGTGTGATGAAAAAGGATGTCTCCTTATTCTTCCATTTGAGCCCTATTCTTGAGCTCTAAAGCCATGAAAACTCTAGATTTATGTCAACCTCTGCAAATGGTCTCTAATCAGAGACCTTCGATAGAAATTAGTTTCGATCGAAACTAATTAGTTTTGATTGAAACTACTTTCTATCCAAAGAAATTGACTGGAATTACCCTTAATCAAGGACTTTCAATAGAAATTACTTTTGATAGAAAGTACTTGTTATCGATAGTACTTTCTAAATCCTCTCGCTTTATGAATTTCAGAAGGAATTGCTTCCTCCAAAAAAGTGTAACCCACTATTGTGGGTTCACCGTTATTGCATGTTCAAATCTAGATACTTGCGATTAAAATTCTTTGTTTGTGTCCTTATTCCTTTACAGAAAATTTATAAAGCCTAGATTTTCCTTTCAAAGAAAAAGATTTCAAGTTCTTGCATAGAAACACTTTTGTAATTGCATGCTTATCTGAGTAATGAGAATCATTAGTATCTTCAATAATTCATGTTGATCTAATTGAATTTGCATACAAATCATTTGGTGTATCACCTCATTTAGTTTTTAGGTATTTATATTTCTCTCATCCCTTTTCCCCACATTAATATTTAGTTTTAGGTGAACACTATTTAGGAACGGGCCTATGTTCCGTAGATTCTTCTCTTGTTTTAAGAAAACCTACCACTCGAGAGAGTTTTCATGTTTCAACATGATAGCTAGATTTCATATCAAGCTATAGGTGCAATCCTGATTGACAACAATTTTGGCAAGCCTAGTGGGACCTGAACTGCTTCACATTTCTTTGCTAAATTCTTCATATTATCAGTTTTTATCATTCTTTTGGGTGTGCATATTAGTATTTCAACATTTTTCAAGGTATTTTCCAGCACCTAGTGACTTTGTCTTGAAGGTTTATTGCAGATTCAGTTACAAATTTAGTGGTTATTTTAAAGAGAAGAACTCCAACAAGAGAAAACAAAGAAAGAATTAGGATTTGCAGCCGGGTAGAAGAGGAAGTAGATCAGCAAGAAGAGGAAGAACATCTCATGTTGTAAGAGGAAGATTCTCTTCATTCATTTCTAATTTTTCATTATTCGATAATCCTATATTTGAGGATCAAGCTGCAATTTCAGAGGGACATGAGGTAATTATTTATCTTTTCATTTTTCCTAATGATTCAAGTGTTCTTAATAATTTTGGATCTGAATTACCTATTTTTGAGGAATTACAAAGGGATCAATTTACTTTTGTAGCATCTACAAGTGATACTACATCAGTTCATCAATGTTTGAAAACATACCAGAAAAAGGTAATTCAATCTAACACATCTTTTATACCACGTTTAGATTAGCGACAAGTACCACCAGTTCAGATGGTCCAAAATTTTCTATTTGTGGCTTTTAATGATGGCGGTCCATTACAAATTACTGTTCACCATGATATTCCACCAATAGCATTGAAAGGTTTGTCTTATTTCAATGGTGAAACTCATGTTTCAGCAATTGAACATATTAAGGATATAGCCATTCTTTGTGGATTACATCAGGTTACACATGATGATGTAGCATTAAAATTGTTAGTAGATTCTCTCAAGAGTAAGGCATTAATTTGGTTTTAGAGTTTAGCAATGAATTCTATTGCCACATGGGATGAATTAGGAACCATTTTGATTAGTAGGTTTGAAGATAAGTCTAATAAGTCTAATAAAATTGGTTGAACCATTGACTACCATTAAAATGAGATCTAATGAGCATAATTCTGATTTTAATTTTCATTTTCAGCGAACTTGGGACAAAATTCTAGTACATGTTAAACATTTTAATGATTATGCATTTCTATTTTATTTGAAGGCTTTTAATAGTGAAATTTTAGTTATGATACAGTCTATGGGATGACATACTTTGCCTAATATACTTGATGTTGCTATTATAGATGAAAATTTTTTAATACAAGATGACAAGTTACCTCCAAGGCCTCCAATGCCTTATTGTGTAGAAATTCAGATAGTTGTTGTTACACCATTACCAACATGTAATATGCAAGTTGTAGCAGAGGAGTATACTGTTAGATCTCCTATTAGAGAGTTAAAAGATCACAATGAAAGTATAATTAGAACTTTTCAAAGCTATGGGAATGAAATAACTAACTTGAAGAGGCAGCTAGGGCAATACAATAGGCCTCCTCAAGTTTCTTATCAAACAAATAGGAAATCAAATCAAGCTTCAAGTTAAAATTAGCCAAGGCAAGCTCAAGGATGACAAAGAAATTATGGTCAAAGAGTCGGTCAACCTTATAATTATGTAACTCGTAGTACATCTAAGGAGTTGGTATTTGTTTCTCAAAATAATTATGCACAATACGAGGTGTGGTGCAATACAAGCAATGATAGTCATTTTTTTCTCAATTGTCTTCATGCACTTGAAGCAAGAAAGCAAAATGTTTTGAAGGGACAACTAGAGGCACATTATGATTAAACACAACCACAAGATAATCCTGAGATTAATTTAGTCAATTTTAGTGATGATGAAGTTGTTTTAACAATGAATTTTGATCCAAATCAAGTATAGAGACCTGTAGCAACAATTATAAGGTCAAAAAATAACGCTACAAATGATCAAAATTTTTTTGATAAGGTACAAAAACCGGTCTTTTTTCCACAATAACAAGCTAATAAAGTCAAACAATAGAAAGTACAAGCACACAAAGTGATAGATCATCCATCACAACCAACAAAGGAGCTTGCTATTCTAAAGCAACAATAAAAGGTTAGTTTATAAATTTTTAATATTGTTGAGCATTTAAAGAAGACATAGGTTCCTTTATCCACATGGGATGTCTTAACACTTCTAGGAAAAAAAGATATTCTATAGGAAGCATTGTAATCTCTTTCATTATCTGATGATGTTTCGTCACAACAAACTCCTAAGGTCCTAATGGCTTCAAATTCCAACACAATTCAACAACCATCCAAGCTAGTTAAACCACCACCATTTTATGTTACTATTATAATAAGAACACATCTAATTCATAATTACATGATTGATTCAGGTGCTACTAGATCAGTTATGCCAAAGAAAATTGTAAACCAGCTAGACCTTAAATATGAGCCACTTGAAAAAGGAGTAGTTCAACTAGATGGGACCTTTGTTGAAATTGTTGGAGTTATAGGGAATTTGGACTTACCTTTGCATGCTTGTCATAGTTTTTTAGTGCCTATGGATGTCTATATTGTTTAGCTACCTACTAATTTTTCAATTTTCTTATCACGAGATTTCACTGCCAAAATAGGGGGTTATCTATCTGCAGATTGGTATCATATGATTTTTCGCACAAGGTATGGCACTAAGGTCACTATTCCTTTAGAACCTATTGAAAAATTGTGTGTTGAACAACATATTGCTGGTACTAGAAATGAATCAGCAGCTATTTTATTTGATTAAGAGGAAATTATTGCTATTGATGATTTTCAAACACAAATAGATCACGTTCCTGATATTTTATTAGATGAATGAACTATTAAAATGTTGAAATTATAGATGAACAGGTAGAAGAGACAAGATTGGGAAATTATGTCATCCATGAGATCACTGATTTCATGCCAGATATCACAAAAGGTACAGATTTAAATTCTGAAGAATAATGTAATGTTGTTTGGAAATTGTTTTTTGATGGTTCACGTAGCAAGATATGTGTAGGAGGTGGTTGTATGCTAATTTCACCAGAAAATGAAAGGTATTGTGCATCATTTAGATTTACATTCTATTGTACTAATAATGTTTTTGAATATAAAGAGCTTATACATGGATTAAAGTGGGTTATTAAAAGAGGTATCAGTTATTTACAAGGTTTTGGTGATTCAGAGCTCATTATCAATCAAGTTAGAAACATCCATACAACTAAGAATGATTCATTGAAAAGTTATAAGCATGTTGTATGAGATTTAATTGAAGGATTTGGAGCTTTTAATTTTCAATCATTACCTAGAAATCAGAATCAACATGCTAATAGACTTGCTGTCATTGGTCCACAATATGATATTCCAACTGAAATCAGCAAAGTTAAAGGACTAAATTATGTAAAACTAATTGTTAGACTTACAGTACCAAATAATGCTGTCAGTTGTCAAATTTTTGAATCTGATCAACATAATGTTCAATTTTTGAATGAAGAAGTTAAATTTGTACAACCAAACCAGTAGAAATTACATGATTGACATGAGGATCAGATCATTCAATTAAGGACAAACAAGTTGTCCAAAGGTCTTGTGACTTTAGAATCAATGTTCTGTAACATCCCAAAATTGGCACCTTACAATTCTAATCAATTTTGGTTCATTTTCTCATCATCGAAGTCCTATTGTACTAGGAAAATTCTCCTTCCTAATTGTATTTAATTGACTTGGTCTCAAATGTAGAAAACCTAAATTTTCATAAATCTCACACTATATTTAATTCCTAAATTCTCAACCTGTTTATTAGCTAAAAATCCCTATGATTAATTAATTTAATTATAAAGTCCTAAGTGCTTTTAAATTAAATTAATTCCACCCCCTTTAGCTAATACACATCAAAGGGAATTGAATAGTTATTTAATTATTTGAATGGATTATCCTCAAAAATAATTCCATGTGAAAAGTCACTCAAGTGGCAATAATTCATTTCTTTAATTAAATAATTCCTCATTTTGTCTCACCTTGCTCCATGGAGATGACGAGTCAGCCATTTCTTTCCAAGAAACTCTTCATCCTCTTTCTAGGTTCTTCTATATTATGGACTTCATTTTCTTCATTTGGGAAGAGCAATTTGAGAAGTATCTAGACTATAGCAAAATCTTGTCTCAATTATCTCATGTTTTCATTCATTTGTTGCATAATTTATCTTAATTTCATTTAGAGTAATAGCATTTTGCATCTTAAATTAGTTTTCTTATACATCAAATAGCTTAATTCTATCATCTTTCCAAGTTCTTAGCTTAATATATGTACTTTCATTCTTAGATTGTAATGGCATTTCTCAGATAGAATAGTTTCAATTTCAATTTTTATAATGCTTTAAAATACTCCATTTTAGCGATGGTCATGGTTGATGGCTCTTTTTCTGAGAGTAATTGAAAAACTCCAACTAAATAGGAGGCAACAGGTTGATTAAATCAAATTTGTGGAATGGACAATTCATGTTCATTTTTGCAAATTTGATGATTGAGCAATGACCATGTTGTGTTTATGCCTGATTTAGAGGTCACTTTCAAGCACACACATTTTGGCGCCCATCGTGGGGTAGAAAATTAATTTTTGACCTCACTCTCGACATTTTTCTGATAAAATTATGTGTTCTATTGTACATCCGTACTTGTCTGTGTACGGAATATCACGCGAGAATTCTGAGCAGGCCGCGTGAAGTTTTGCACTTCCTCGCGCAAAGCCTTGCAATTCCTCATGGGAAGTCATGTACTTCCTCATGCGAGACTCGGGGCCAATTTTTTTAAAAATTTACTGTTTGGCAAGTACAGTTTCTATTTTTCTTTTATCATTCTAACATGCTTTTGTTTCTTATCTTTCTAATTTTTCTGAGAGCATAATAGTGGGCTGCAGGTCGCTTGACAAAGATACAAACTTACTAATGGTTTGCTTGCAGGACGGTTGTCGAAGATTATAAAAAAATGTTGTGTTTGTTTATCACTTTCTTCACATAGTATAAATAGGGCCTTGTTAAAATTTCTTAGGAATATTGATAGAAAAATAGGGGAATAGGCTCTTCATTACATGGAATTGATGCCCATGGATGAATCTGAGACCTAGCCATTGCCAGCATGATGGAGATGTAGGGAAGCAAGGAAATATCAACGAACCTTTAGCACGTTCACTTGTTAGGGGATTATGCTCTTCTCTCTTCGAGAGAATTAGAAACCCAAAGGCTTGTGAGTTGGTTGGAGGAGAGTTATCTTAGTGATGAATATGTCTTACGTGTTTAGGTAAGGTGAAGAGGTAGAGAAGTATTCTCTTCTCTCTTTGAGAGAATCAAAAAATTTGACCCTCGAATCTAAGCCAAGTTTTGCGTCACCTTTAGAGGGCCTACTAGAAGTTAAACCTCTGGGAATGACCCAAGTCAGTACATACCTATTTTCGGTGATTCCACCTCACTATAATAAAGTATTCTTTGTTGAGTCCAAATACTCCAAAGCCATGGTAACTTATTTCTCAGCATTCTGACTATCATCTTGAGAAAGCCTTGCTTGTTGTACTGAGCGGTGCTGCTCCTAGCCCTACTTGCGGGGGTGTATGACTTTCAAGTTTTGGTGTGGCTACGAGTCCCAGCCCTGTATCAGGGGCAATGAAGGTTATTGTGTACTCCCACTAAAAAATTTCTTAGTTAGATGCCTACCTAGATCACCTCTGAAAGAAGACATAATCTATGCACAGGGAGGGGAAGAATCTCTCCCCTAGATTCTCAACATAGGAATGCACCTATATTCTTGAGGTGGTATATGATGCTAGCCCCTACTTTAAGGGTAACCTTTGAACATATATTGTTGATTCCTTGGAAACACCAAAAACACGGGCGCTCTTTCGGGAGTGACACTACTATGTGAGGTGCACGCATACGCATAAGACAATGAGGCATGGATTTTGTCTTCTCTACCATTCTTTTTGTAGGGATAACTAATTTTTTATTTCGAGTCTTAAACTATCCAATCATGATTAAACAAAGACTCCCATGATTCTTCCAAGTTTCCTTGTCCTTGGTAGAACTATTTGTGACTACTTCTTGCATCACTATTGCTTGATCAAAATGTTGTGCTTGTTAACGATTTCTTGCCACATTCAAACTGAGATTGATGATCTAAACTATCATAAAACTTCCCTAAATTTCAAAATTATGTCAGAGAACAGTCCTGACTATGTCTCAAAATCTGATTTTTATCTCAAAAATTGAGTTGGTCTATCAAAACCTAGATTTCTCACTTCCTTGAGCGAGATTTCATTTTCTTATGTGTAGTTACAAGTTTCCTCATGAAAAACAACACTTTCTTGTGTGAATCTTTCCTCTGGTGTCGTAAAATAGCGAGTTATTTCCCATTGACTAGTGAGTTTTTCGTCTGATCTAATTTTTGCATGAGCTCTGATTGCCTATTTCCCTATTGTCTATAGTCTGAAACTGATTGTCTTGAGTTGCAAACTGACTAATTCTTTCTCAAACTTGTTTTTTCTTAGTGTTCTCTGTCATACCTTTCTGTACTTTTGTACCTTGCAACACGATAGTCACATCTCGACTATTCTAGCCATACTCTTGATGATTCGTGTTGGGTGCATTTCACATCTTGGTTGTTCTAGCCTTTATCTCCTTTTTTTCTATTTCTAGAGACAGAGTTCTAAGTTAGATCCTAGGTCCTCTCTTGTTTCATCTTCATCTATGCCTATTACCACTATAAGCGGTAATATATTTCCCATTCGTGGTTCTAGAATAGGCAGAAGTAAACCTCGTAATCAAGGAAAAGGTCATTCTGAACCCATTGTTCAATCTGGTAGTCAAGAGTGATCTTTATGTTCCTCCTTCCCGTTCAGTATAGATCCCAATCTAAATCATAAACCAATATTCTAGCTATGCTATAATCCTTTGTTTCAAGATCAACAGAACCAATTTCTTTCATATCAACAAAGCTTTAGAAAGTCACCTATTTTGGTTGACCCTATTGACAATCCTCATTGCCTTAGTGATCCTTTTGAACATATCAATCCTTTTGATCCTATCAACCCCTTTGATTTGCCAAAAGTTACATTGACCATAAATTCTTAGCTTAATACTCACACTCGCACTAAACATGTGTACACAGCACAATCCCACATCAACGACATACCAACTCCTTCTGATTGCCTATAATGTCAATACAGTGGGGTTCATGACAAATCTCAAAATGATCAGGGTCAAAAAAAGGAGCAACATCACTATCGCCCTCCTCCACATGACTAGAGTCAAGATCAGAGTCAAAGCATTTATGAGATCCTAGGTAATGATGATGAGCCGATAACTCAAACTGACATAGATGCTGAAAAATATAATAAAGATGTCATCAAGATGATGGAAATTCTCCTTGTAGAAGATAAAGAGAAATATTTTCTAGATTTTGCAAAACAAGGAGTTAAGCTACCCCAAAACTTCCAAGTGGAAACACTTGTGGCTAAAGAAGAAGAGACTGAGACTACCAAATTGCACAAGGTAATTCAAGATATACAAAATAAAATTAGCCAACTTATGAAGGATAAGGACAAACCCACACAACAATTCACATTGGAGAGCATCTGTCCATTTCCTTTTGATAGGAGTCTTCATATGCCACCTTTTCCCAAAGGTGTGGAACTCCCCAAGTATGATAAGTATCTGGGTACCACTGATCGTCAAGATCATCTGAGAGAATTTGGGGCCCTATCTATGAAGTTCATTCATGATCAAACCTATTTAATGCATCTCTTTCCCCAAAGTGTGGGTGGACTTGCCATGGAGTGGTTTTCTCGACTACCCACCGGCATTAAGACTTTTGATGAGATTGCAAATCTCTTTATATAACATTATTCTCATAACATAAAACATCCCATCAACATCAGAGACCTTTGCAATCTCAAGCAAAGACAAGGGGAGCCATTCCTGATATTTCTCCAGAGATGGAGACAAATTTTCTCTAAGTATCCTCCTAAAATACCTGAATCTGAGAAACTCGACATCTTCTTGGATAATCTCACTCCTGATTTTGGGTATCAAGTACAACTTCAAGGTCCCCTTAATTTTGATAGCATGATTAAGCAAGCTGTGAGGATAGAGGCATTCATGGTTAAGAAAGGAGAATTGACCTTATATAAATACAACAAACAAGGTTCCTCCTCTTGCAACAAAGATAAAGGGAAGTTTGTCAACAAGAATAGGGACGTTGTGAATGATGGAGTGGTTGACAATGTGACCCTGACTCCTTCAAAACCAGTTTTCGATATTACTTCTAGCAACAAATAATCAACCACCTTCTAGATTCTCTAGCAACAAACCTTGGGCCCCTCGACCCAAGCATGAATTTACTTCCTTGGGAGAACCTCTTGATGTAGTTTTTAAGACTTTGGTGCAAAACTAGATTCTCACTCCTTTAGAAAAGCATCCATACGTACCGCAACCACAACCCCATTGGTGGAATGAAAATGCATACTGTGACTATCACCAAAACAAGGGTCATAAGACTGCTACTTGTCTTCATTTGCGCTATAAAGTCCAAGATCTGATTGATAATGAGGTTATTATTATGGAGAATCATAATAAGAATTCAGATCACCAAGCATTTAAAGATCCCTTTCCTCGTCATGAGAAAGGTGAGTCTTCCAGCACTAAGAACAACAATGCCAAGGTTAACTATGTGCATACCACTTATGAAAATGTCATCAACATGATTGAACCTATGGAAGTTGAATATTGTGATGTGATTACTACCAAGGGGAGCAGGGATGCTCCTAAGCCTAGGACCCCATTTGTCTTGAGAGACCCTGGGTCTCACTCTTTTGAATCTAAAACATCTTAGAATTGCACAAATGTTGTTACCCGATCCTACGCTAAGATCACCCTCAAGGGTCCTGACCCTCCTGCTACTACATCTGCACTGAAACAACCTACAGATAAAGCTATTGTTGGTCCTACCAACAAGACCACAAAAATGGTCCCCACACCTCCTACTACTGGTTATAGCATTCTCGACTAGCTGCTAAGAACCAATGCTCAAATAACCATCTTTGAGTTGTTAAAGATATCGCCTACTCATAGGTAGATTTTGGATAAAGCCCTCGCATAGGCTAACATCCCCAAAGACATCAATCTTGATCAATTTTGATCTATGGTGGGTCACTTGACTTCACCACACTATTTTTCCATCTTAGAAGAAGATGATCATTCGATTAGCCACCCGCATAATGCTCCTTTGCATATAGAGGTCATGATTGGAAAACAACTAGTTCGTCGCATCCTTATTGATAATGGTGCTGGCCTCAACATTTTCTCTGCTCCCTTTCTTTCTCAGCTAGGTTATGATGAAGATCGCATAGATTCTCGCAAGATAATTACTATCAAGGCCTATGATGAAGAAGAAAGGAAGTCTAAAGGTTTAGTTGTGCTACCCATTCGGGTTGGACCGGTTGAAAGATATTTCACATGTCAGGTGTTGGGCCTTCCTCTTGCTTATAAAATCCTGCTGGGAAGACCGTGGATCCATGAAATGCAAGCAGTTCCCTCTACGTACCATCAGTCCATTAAGTTTCCTTTCCAAGGCGCAAAAGTGACAGTTCTTGCTAGTATGGGCTCTTCTTGTAATGTGCTCACACAGTCAGCTAATAGTCTTGTTCCTACTAACAAAGAATATATAGAATTATGTGGTGCCAAGCTTCAAGACATGGAACAGACTTTGAAAATAAAAGACATAGGCATGGGGGGGTATCGAATAGAACCTATGGTATCATTAGAATATCTACCTCCATCTCCTTGTTCTTATGGGAGACCTTCATACAAAAATAAATCTTATGCTCCTCCTAAGATAGTTTATGATGGTGCCTTTGTACGAGCTTCAACACCATTAGAAGATGAAGATGAGGAAAGAGCTATTAAAGCTTGGCTTTTCAAAGGAAAGGAAATATCTGAACAGACTACCCCAACTCATGAAGTAGATCCCAATAGTGAAGGTCTTAAAATTATGAAATGATTTGGATACTAAGGGAGTGGTTTGATAGGAGTGAATGGTAATGGGTTAGTTGAACCTATTAAAGCTATGGGTCAAAAGATGAAAGACACAACCGGTTTAGGCTACAAGAAGATCTTGTTCCATCAAGGGATTAACAAATTTGTGCCAAAACTGGATCCTCCACCAGAACCTGAAGCCACAGCTACAGTTCACATCACAAAGGATAGCTCTAATGAGGATTGCTTTCCTTATCCCATTCCTCCAGACCTGGTAGCATTCTTTTCTAAGCCAGATAATTTTGTACCACATGTCAGTTTAGTCGAGACTAACAGTGATTCTGATAAAACCACTCCATTTGATGCATTAACCTATGAACAATGGAAAGTGTTACAAGACCCTAATTTTAGAGGTGAGCAGTACACACCACCAGAATTTCAAGAGCAGTTGGCACAAGAACAGGCTGGTGTCACAAGAACTCCCAAACCTTCATAGTGCAAACATCCTAGTTAGAGTTTAGACATAGATTCTCATAAATATGAGATCAAAATTTTGTCAGAAGGATCCTATGAAAAGCTTCTCAACATAGATGAGGGGTCTAGTGAAAATTCTAATGAGTTTGAGTGCATAAATGCTAATGTGTCTTGTACTTTGGTCACTAGGAGTCAAAAGGATTTAAACACACCTTTGGATGAGATTGCTCTAGGTCTCAGCTTACTAGTCAGCGCTTTTGATGACTATACCATGAATGCACTTGAACTTGTCACTTCTCTCTCACTCCAACATCCTAAGAGCTAATAGATAGGAATTCCCCTTCCACATCCAATGAAGTCCTCACATTCCATAATGACTATGCTCTAGCTTGTTACCTTCATGCTGTTGAACCTGTAACATCCTCCACTAGTGAAGAAAGTGTCAACATGACCGAGGCTAATATCAAGTATCTTAGTCATAAAATCAAAAGAAGAAAAAATAGTCACTTTGATGGTGAAAATGACATTGTGGTAGTGTCTAAGCCAAAAAAGTAAAGATAATAGACATATCCAAAGATGAAAACCTCTCTGAGGTGCCTAAGGATGAGATACTTGATGCGCTTGTGAGTCATTACCAAGAATAATCATCGGTGCTAATTGAGCCAACTCAGCCAGTAAATCTGGGTATAGAAGAACATCCACACATTATTCATGTGGCTAAATCATTATCTTCAGAAGAACTCAAAGAATTCACTGATTTCTTCAAGGAGAAAAAGATAAACTTTGCATGGAAATACTCTGGCATGCCTGGTGTAGATCCTAATCTTATCATGCATCACCTGTCAATAGATCCTGGAGTAAAGCCAGTCAAGAAAAAACTTAGAAAAATGCATCCACATGTAGCTCTACTTGTCAAGGCACAGTTGGAGAAACTTCTAAAAGCTGGGTTCATAAGAGAAATTGACTATGCAGAATGGATCTCCAACACAGTTCCAGTGTCAAAGCATGAAAAATCTATCAGAGTCTGCACAGACTTTAGGGACTTAAATAAGGCATGTCCAAAATATTTTTTCCCACTACCCAACATTGATATGATTATGGATATGACAGTAGGGTATGAAATGTCCTCCCTAATGGATGGCTTCTCTAGCTACAGCCATATCAAAATTGTGCTAGAGGATCAAGAAAAGACTTCTTTCACTTGTGCATCAGGCACTTTCTGTTGGAATGTTATGCCTTTTGGTCTTAAGAATGCTGGAGCCACATATCAGAGAGCAGTCACTACCATATTTCATGATATGATACACAAAATAATGGAGGATTATGTTGATGACACCCTCGCTAAAAGTATGGAGAGGAAAGCACATCTTACTGATCTAGGCCCTATACTAGATCATATGGAAAAGTTCATACTGCGTCTTAATCCTAAGAAATGTGCATTTGGAGTAACTTTAGGAAAATTGCTTGGTTATATCATCTCCGCAAAAGGAATCAAGGTGGATCCTGCAAAGGTGCAAGCTATCATGGAAATTCCTCCACCTCGTAATATTGGGCAAATTAGAGGTCTTCAAGGCTGGCTTCAATCTTTCTGTCACTTCACCTTGAAGGTAGCTAACAAGTCATAACCATTTACTAAACTCTTCATAAAGGTGTGACCTATGAATGGAATAAAGAATGTGAACAAGGATTTCAACAAATCAAACAATATCTGGCCAATCCACCTATATTAATGCCTCTTATTCATGGGAAGCCATTAATATTATACATCTCAGCTACAAAAACATCTTTGGGTGCTCTATAAGCTCAAGAAGATAAAAACAATAAAGAAAGAGTGATCTATTACATCAGAAGAACATTGGTCTCCTATGAAATGAATTATTCTGTCATTGAGAAATCTTTCTTGGTGGTGGTGTTTTCTTCCCAGAAGTTATGACACTATATGCTTGCTCACACTACAAGGCTCATTGCAAAAATTGATCCATTAAAGTACTTACTCAGTAAAGCTACCCTCATAGGTAGACTAGCTAAATGGGTCATGCTTCTCAGTTAATTTGATATTGAATATGTCAAGAGAAAAGCTATCAAAGGGGAAGCAATTGCATATTAGTTGGCTAAGGCACCTATTATAGACCATCAAACATTAAGGATCAAGTTCCCAAATGAGTCCATCATGCTTCTCACACATCAGTCATGGACCATGTTATTTGATGGATCATTCACCCAGGAGGGGTCAGGTGCCAGAATCTTCTTCATTACACCTCAGCGGTATTCATTACCAAAGGCTTACAAAATGATGTTTCCTTGCAAAAATAACACTGATGAGTATGAAGCCTTGATTAATAGATTAAAGATCACTATTGAATGGTATGTCGATGAGCTAAAGGTCTTTGGATATTGATAGTTGGTTATCAACTAGGTGAATGATATATATCAAACAAAAGATGAAAAATTGGTGCCTTAAAAAAAGATGGTTGATGGTCTTAAGAAATACTTTCCAAATGTTACTCTCCACCAAATCCCAAGGGAAGATAATAAAGTAGCCGATGCCATGGCTACTCTGGCTCCCATGTTACAAATGCTAGAAAATGACTTCAGACATGAATTCCTAGTGGAGACGTAATGCTACCCTGCTTATAATTCCCCTGACTCCCAGATGATCTATTTAGTCACCGGACATGACTCATCTCACTACCACCATATTTAATCCTACCTTCATGACCCAATTATTCCTGACACTTACACTTGAAATGAGAAACATCACTTAATCCATAGTGCTTCACGGTTTGTCATCGTAGCTAACAAATTATATAGACGAGGTCTAGATGGTACTCTCCTTGGGTGTTTAGAACCTGATGAGTCCAAGCATGTGTTAGAAGAGGTGCCTGAAGGTGTCTATGGGTCTCACTCAAATGGTTTAACACTGGCTCACAAACTTATTAGAGCTAGTTACTATTGGCTAGATATGGAGAAAGAAGCTACACAATTTGCTAAATCTTGCAAACAATGCCAGCTTCATGAAAATCTGATCCACGCTCCTGCCAAGGAGCTCATTCCTTTCGTCATCTTTTGGCCATTTCAGCAATGGGCCTTCGACTTAGTGGGTCAGATACAATCGTCTTCTTCAAGGGGACATAAATACATCATTACTGCTACAAACTATTTCACTAAGTGGGTTGAGGCAGTGCCTCTCATTATAGCTGATGGCAAGTCTGTGGCCATGTTTATACTGAACTACATCATCTACAGATATGGTGTACCCTCATCAATAATCACTGACAATGGGGGGCAATTCAAGAACAAGGATCTGACACAATTATGCACTAAATTCAGAATTATTCAGCATTGGTCTTCTATCTATTATCCCCAGGGTAATGGATAGGAGGAAGCTTCAAATAAGACTATTCTCAAAATCTTACACCGTACAATACACAAATCTGGACAAGACTGGCATCTCCAGATTAATCCAGCTTTATGGGCTTGCCGCACTAGTATACAGACACCAATAGGGGCTATGCCCTTTGCTCTAGTTTATGGCACATATGCAGTGCTTCCTATTAAGGTTGAGATTCCTACCTTATGAGTCTCTCTGAAGGGCCTCATTACTGATGATGATATTAGAATATCTTGGCTACAAGAGCTTGAACTACTGGATGAATGTCAAAAAGTGGCGTTCGATCATCTTCAAGCATATCAGAAGCGTATATCTAAAAGATACAACAAGAAGGTCAAACCAAGGGAATCCCAAATGGGTGATCTCATCCTAAGAGAGAACCCCAAGAATCAACAACAGCGGGTCCATAAAGAAAAATTTGAATCAAACTGGCTTGGTCTGTATGTTATCATTGCAGTATTTGGGTCTGGTGCTTACCAGCTTTCTACCATAGAGGGGGAACATCTCAAAGAGCTTATCAACACTCTTCATCTGAAGAAGTTCTACAGTTGAGATGTCTTTTGAATGCTCATGTACATACTTTATTCTGAAAAAAATCCTAAAAATTTCAAAATGTCTTGAAGAAATGATCATCTTAGTGAAAACTTGGCAAACAGGCGCTTTGATGTATCTATTATCCTAGTGAAAACCTAGTAAATAGGTGCCTTGATAATACCAAAAAAATTGAAAAAAATGAAAAAATACAAAAAAATTGAAAAAAAGAAAACACAAAAAAATGAGAAAAAGAGAAAAATGTGCCATTGATGAAAACCTTGTAAACAAGTGTCATGGTAGAAAAAATATAATTTCTACCAAGATGGTGAAAACTTGGTAAACAGGTGCCTCTTGTTCTGCAATGCTCTATCTATCATGACATATCTTGGCTTTCTTGCAATTTGCTGTCCTGCTTTCCTTCTTTAGTTGCTTTCCTACTTTAGTTACTTTCCTGCTTTAGTTTTCTCACTCATGCATTCCCCCTCAGTCATCTTTTGATATTTTTCTCGACTTCACATGGATTGAAATAAGTCACACTTGGGGGCATCTTCCTGGTCTAGGGGGCATTGTCCTATCTTTTGGATTCTCTCTCCTCTACGCATCAGTCACCAGTGGTTCTCACTGAGTCTGACTGCTGATGCCTAGATCTCACACTGATCTTTATACTTGAGGATCTCTCTCATGTTAGTCACTAGTGGTTCTCACTATGTCTTCCTACTGTCTCTATACTATTGAGATTTCTCACATCAACTCGCTATCTGCATATTTGACATCAATTTGTTCATTACTTGGGGGCATGGCTCCCCACTTTGATCGCATCTTTGGTCTACACTCGAGTCAGTTATCTTGTTAATTCTAAAGGATAACTATTTACTGGCACAAACTGGTGTTTCTCAACACCCCAATCAAATAGTGTTTTTTGACACTCTCTTTGGACACATATGTGTTTTTTAACACACATTGGATACATCGCCAACGTAAAAATCTCTCGATAGCAATCAAACACATTGCACTCATAAGCACAATGGTGTTTTTCAACACCCTAAACACATGCACATTCATAAACTTTGAAATATGTTGAGCTATGATTGAATATTTCTTTGTATGTTGTCTGTTCTCATGGTTTTCATTGATATTTTCTTTTGTCTACTGCTTGTTGGTGTAGTCCCGATGATCCACCAATGTCAAATAAACACGGTGTATGTGATAAGAGCTCTCGCACTAAGGTGGAAAAGATTCACATCCCTCAATCATATTTATTTGTACGCCATGGTAAGGTTGGAACTATCTCCCTAACTATTATTGCTCTATTTGTTTACTTGCGTACTCTTACTATATCCAACTGGAAACAATGTTCAGGTCATCTTGGCTTTTGTGCCTAGGTGCTTATGTTCGTTTCCTACATTTTATCTGATGAAAGTCAAATTCATATTTTTATGGTTGCAATGGTACCAGTAAGGATTATATTGACCCCGATGTTCCAAAAATACTCGATGATGATAATTATGCGATGATTCCAACAACCAAGTCCTAGGGTTGCATTTAGCTTAGGCTTACATTTGCATTTTAAGCTTGCATCGTGATAGTTTTGGTGCTCTTTTCATTGTCTTCTCATTCTTCGAAGGTCCTCATCTTTTATCCTAGATTCCTCTCGACTGCACAAGTGTCTGGTACTCACTCTCGATCTTTATTCATATTCTTTTGGTTAGTACCTGTCATATATAGCAATATCCTGCATGAGATGATTAGTACCATTGCATTTCCATACATTCATTTCCATTTACATATCCATACACATGTGCATCCATTATAGGCATAAATCAAATCATACATAGCATTTATTCATCTAACATCTATCATGGCATTCATTATACATCAATAAAACATGTGCATAAACATTTCCATATTCATCCATGGCATAAATTTCTAATCCATACATCTTATCATATAACAAACATCTCACAAGACATACAAATCTAAAGTAATATATAAACAGGTACAATGATGCCAAAATTGAGCTCATATATATATATATATATCAATCGATCAAATGTACAAGGGTGCTACTCGAGCAAAGTATATCAAAATGGTGGTACAACAATGTATATCAATATATCTCATCTAGAAACTCCCACCTAGAGGAGGTGGAGGAGGTGGCATGGCCTGCTGCTGAGGAGGTTCCTATGGAGCGACCTGTGCCCCAGCATACTTTGAAAAGGGTGGAACCTAGTCCGCTTCCTTAGGAGCTATGATCGTGTATGCTGCATAGTAATAGGCTGACTGAGAAGCCTCATATCTCGCCTCTATCTGAACACTAGCTAGTGCCTCCTACAATCCCCAGATCTCTCAGTCTTGCTTGGCCAATTGAGTCTCCTAGATAGCCACCTATGTTCAGAAGTCATCTCCCTCCCTCTGTGCTTGTTTCACCCTCTCTCGACTCCTCTTGAGAGTCTCTTGTAGCTGCGTTACCTATCCTCCTACCTGTGGATCAGCTGTAAGAGTATCAGCCATAATGGTATCCTCTCCCTACTCAGTGGACCTCTCCTAAGTACCACTGCTCCCTGCACCTACATCTAGTCCCATAGGTCTAGTGGGAAAAGGAATCTCTGAAGTCCTCGGCTGTAGTACCCTCTCCTGGTGAGGTGGTACCTGCTGAGGTGGCACCTACTACTATAGATGTGGCTGTTGCACCTACTATTGTGGTGGTGGTTGTACCACTTGCTGTACATGTGGGCCCATGCCCATAGGATCTGTAAATCTAGGGAAGGGCTACACTAAAATATGATCCCTGTATGCAGGTGTCATCCCTGCATTCATCACCCTGTTAAGTAATCCCACCTAGCTAGTGGTGCCTGAGCATCTATCATGCTCCTGCCTTGGTCTAACTATCTCTACCAACCCTTCTTCGTCTCATCAATGAATCAGACGTATGTACAATACTCCTGAGAGATGTCCTGCAGTCTCCAAAACTATCATAAGACTCATGTTAGCAGGAAGCACTCTATAACACAAATGGTGTGCCTGATCAAAGGACACAAACAGAACATATGTGGCAACTTGTGTCGTGCATCATCCCAAACCTCGATGGATATCCATGGCAGCCATATAACTGCTGCCATGTCATCCAATTATGCTCACCACTGATCGGTCTTACCCAGCATTGGCTAAGTCATAGGACCTGTATACCTGTATATATATGGCTCCAAGGGCTATCGAGTATCATGAAAAATTGACCGACATATAGGAAGGTGCTCCTAGGTCCAAATTTGTAGAACGATGACTCCTACTGCCATAGTCTGCACACCTCGATACACTATCTCATGCATCTCATGATGCATTTGCATGATCATACACTCACCCCATCCAAATCTCACTGCTGGTCTAGCTAACATCCTCTGTAGCATGCCTCCCCAGCCGCACTCCAATCTGTGCTGACCTCGATCCGGCACCAAGTGACAACTCAAGAACAGTGCCAAGACAGCTGCCAGTGTATGATTTGTGCCATATCTACTCATCAAATCCTCCCAAGAGATGGCCCGACCCATCACCAGATCATCCTAGAAGATCTCTCTCAGCGCCAGTGTACCTGTCCTTGGTTGGGTATCATACTCCACGTGAGCCCCATGAAATGGTACTCTCAGGATCTTGTATATGTCCTTAGGAGTGACTATCATCTCCCCCTATGACAAGTGGAATGTGTTTGTCTCTAAATGGAAATTCTCAACAAGGGCACCCAATAGACCGTGATTTACCTGAATATCGGTGCATCACAAATATATGATAAGCCTAGCCCGTTGAGATGGGCACCATCAGCATCTGATAGTCTTCGCAGTAGCTCACCCATGACAGGATGGTGTGACCAAAACATAATATCAGGGAAGTTAACCTGCAAAGCAAGCAACAACATTTGATCAATATCTCGACATGATGGTTTTTCAAAGCAATGACAACAAATGCAGCTATGTATCTATCCTAAACATAGTTTTGAGGCATTCTAATTGGCTGACTCTCTGACATCAAATATGACAACTTTTTGGATTGAGAAGGATTCCCATGTGAGGAAACTCTTTTCCTGCGTGAGACTTCTGCCTCATGCGAGACAGGATCTCTTCTCGCACAAGATTCTGTCGCATGTGATGAAATCTTGCGCGAGCTCACGGAGGGGCCACATGCGAGGAAGCCCTAACCCATGTGAGGAATCTAATTTCTCGCACGAGGGCTGACCTAGGCTAGCATGAGGGAACTATTTCCTCACATGATATTTGACGTGACAAACTTAAAAATCTTTAAAACATGCTAAAAATGATCTAAAAAGTGATAAAAAATTTAAATGCAGGATGGTTTTTTGATTACTTACACGTGCGTCATACTTCGATGGCCGATAATGTCATTGGGAGTGCTTGAATTGATGTGTAGGCATGGGAATGCTATCAATGTCAGCTTGAGCCCTCACCATCTCTAAAGTCAAAAGTGAATAATGATTTGAAAATGACCCATCCAGGCCTTATATAACTTTTGACCTAATTTTCAAAAGTGCTCTATTTTCCACAAAAATTGCACTCTTGGCTAAATCGACCATCTTGAATCCATTTTCATGATTGAAATCAAAATCTGACACTCCTAAGTAGCTCGAGATTGCATTTTCAAATTTTGGGACTAACGTGCTCTGACGCTTGTGCAGTCAACTTTCTGACATCTCTTTCTTATCAGAATGATCTCTCGTCATCATTTTCTTGGCTTTTGCAATCTTTTCATCAAAGTCAACTCTACTCAATTCTTGTCAAACTTGGTCAACTATGGTCAAACCTAGTCAACATGACCTCCCAGTCGCTCTAAATTGATTATGCCTTATCTTAATCTATTTCTAAATTCCTCTGGATCTTCGATCTTATTTGTATCTATGATTTATTTCTCTCAACTATCTCTCTATTATGTCATCTTTTGATTTCTCTCCCGAGGGGGCAGGATGATTGCATCATTGAATCTTTTCACATCATTCTCAAATTAGTCTGATCTGAATCAAAATTCCCCATTGCTAGGGGCATCTCATCACTTGGGGCATATTCAGTGTTTCATACCTTATGGTCAAAATTGGATATTCCATGATCTTGAATCTCTAGGGGCATCTTGATGCCTCGCATCTTATCATCTGGTCATCTATCTTTTTAGGTATCTGAGCAATCTAACTCAGATTCTCAAGGATCATGCTTCATTCTAGAGATAGTCCTAAAAATCTCTATTGACTATCTTTTGAGATAGGTATCGCGGCAATCTAACCCTGACTCCTTAAGGTTGAGCCTTGTTCTGGGGACAGTCTTGTGAAAGATATCAATCTGACCAGTGTCTGGGCAATCTAACCTAGACATTGGAGGATCAAGCTTCATTCTAGAGATGATTCTTGAAATCTCTTTGGGTATTGGGGTAATCTAACTCTAATTCCTGAAAGTCGCACTTCGTTATGAAGACGGCTCTCAAAATCTCTTTTTGATTATTTTTTATTGTAGGAAAAATAGGTTTTTAAATGGGGACCCAAAACCCCTTACATGCTAGAAACATAGATAAGACAATGAAAAACCCCAAAAAGAGACAGGACTAGAAACTAGTATGCAGAAAAGCTAACAACAAAAAATAGGAAAGAAACCAAAATCTAGAAACCCGTAAAAAAGACCAACCACAAAACCCAGAAACTAGAACACTAGACCAGCTCCTTACAAGCCTCAGTGGCTTCCTGCTTCACTTCAGATATCTTCTTTATCGCAGAATTGAACTCAGAGAGTTCCTAGATTCTGTCATGAATTTTCTTCTTTTGAGCTGATCTTGTGCATTTTCTGGGGCCTTCATCTTCCAGGTTATCAGTAGTGTCCTCTGGTTTGTTAGCTGGCGAACCAGTATCTAGCTCAGCCTTTATGGTCAAGAAACAATCCATGGCCGAACCCATAAAGTTTTTGTAATCTAGCATATGTTTTTTCATAGTACTCTCCATGGTTTCCATTCTTGCTTGTAATTTCTGGACGTTATTGTTCTCATCATTTGTAACCTTGTCCTCCTTGGTGTTAGGGCCAGACTCCATGTGAGTCTATAGAGTATCCACCTTAGCAGAGATGGAGCGATACTTAAGGTGTAAATTCTTGATCTCCTGGAACACACATTTCATTAACCGAAAGGAGTACATAGAGGCAGCTTTGGCAGTTTGGAGAACCCCAAAAGGAGGATCGATCTTATCGTCCATGTCATCCTTAAGTAATTGAACATTTATTTCTTGTAGGTCCACATTCTTGATAAAAGGAATGTTTCGAGAGTTACCAGGGACATTTTCTATCTCCTTCTCAGGTGAAGTTGACTCCTTGACAGGGGAAATGTTCTCCACCTCTGTAGCTTCCTTCTGAGTTTCTTGATCACAACCCATAACCACTTCAAGCTTCGGTGAGATCAGTACATCATGGTCCTTAGAACTATCATACTCAACCAAAATAGGCACTTTGTGACCTTCCTCATCCTCCTTCTTATCCTCTCTATTTTTCTTGAAATCCAAACTTTTATCTTTGTCCATAGAGCCCATCACTTCCTCATTCGTGTTATCATTCTCCTCCGAAACAAAGTTTGAAACCAGGGAAGCAGAGTAACTATCTTCCTTTGTAGAGTCAGCCATATTGTCATAGCCTTCCACACTATCTATAGAGGTATCCATATACATGGTAGTCTCCTTCTCCTTCTTAAGTTTTTTACCTGTGGAACTCTTGAATTTCTCATTCCCATCCCTAATTCTCTTTTTGCCCGAACCAGATTTGGACGGGGTTACGACAGGGCTAGCCCTAGCTCTCTTCTTAATACATTCTACAATTAAAAGGATCAACCCTTCATGTAGAATGGGTTTCTTCTCCTTTTTCTTGTACTGGACAATGCTAGAGTGGAGAGATTGTAAAATAAAGAAAGGCAGAGAGACCCTAATTTTATGCCAAAAATAACAGAGCAAAACAAAGTGGTAAGAATGGGCTCTTTTAAACCTACCGTCCAAGGTAACATACTCCATGATCACCACCATAATAGTAGCCCAAATGTCTTTGAATGAATCCACATCATAGCATCCCCAAGACTCTTTAACAAGGCTTTTTTTCTCCTCACTCTTGGGAAAGTGTCGAATTGCCTTTCGAGAAACCTTACTGTCCCGGAAGAACTTTATGCCCTTTGTGCTGAGTCCAGAGATCTCTGCTATAAAATCCTCCATGATATTGATAGTAATTCCCACTATGGTCACTGCCCTGGATTTTTCCAGGAATCTACAAATAATTTGGTAGCACTGTCTTTATCCCCATGCAATCTTTCCATGTAAGTAGTAAGACCACCCTTCTCAAGAATTTCCTAGGCTTCCAATTTTTTTTTCCATTTTACGCAGTCTTTTGGCTCTTTGTGGTTAATCCCTCCTCCCATGATCACACAGTTCTCAGAAAAGGAAGAAAACACAGAGAGAATATAGTAATTTCGAAAACTAGAAACTTTGAAGTTAACAAGGGTTAACTCGTGTCTATAATTAGTGTTCTTGGGAAAGAGACCACTTTCCATCCTCATTTCCCTCTAATGTTTTAAAATGTGTCTAATCATCATAGCTTCTCAAGGTGCACCCAATCTACCCTCATGCTTCGGGATATGTCAAAGGCCAACTTGGCTTTGATATCATCGGTCATATTTGTATAATTGTGCCAAATCACGATGTCCCTGGCATTAACCGCAAAGTTGGCCAACTCATCAGTAGTACCATTCGCCTCTCTATAGGCATGAGATATTATTACTTGATTAAAGGAATTAATTATTATTTTGGCCTCCTCGATAATTTCCTTGATTGCCAATGATGGCTTTGTCTTGTCATTAATACACTTTAAGATATTGAGTGAATCACCCTCGATCCACACTTTCTGTGCCAGGAGTTTCTTGACAAGTTTTAGCGTCTGAAGAAGGGCTATAGCCTCCACCATGTGGTTGGTTTGAAACCCAATAGGTAAGGCCACCTCAGCCATGCAATTGGCCATGTCATCATGGATAATTCAACCACAGCCCGCTGGGCCCGGGTTACCCTTAGCAGCGCCATCAAAATTAAGTTTTATCCACCCAGGTAGAGGAGAAAGATAGATGGCATTCTCCCTAGGATGATGTTTATGGATAATGGTTTTCAAACCCATGTCACCAGCTTTGTAATCCAACATTCTTCCAGATGACACCTTGAAGTTTTCCTTTATACTTCTCTTTATCTTCTCAGCTACCACTTTTGGAGGAAGTTCAATGTTTCTAAAGACTCTGTCATTGCGTTCTCTCCATAAACGCCATCCAACATGAGGAGGAATGATATTCCACAAATGTTGATCAATGGGGGAAATAGTTTTATGCCATTGAATATAAAATCTTTCCATTTTATTGGGGAACCTAACCCAGATCTCCGAGGGCTAACCTTCATATTGGGGCAATCCAACCCTGATTCTAGAGATAGTCCTAGGTCTTCATCAGCTACCAGTGGACATTGAGGAAATCTAACCCTGATTCTGATCTTCTCTCAATTGGTATTTGGACCGTTGTCTTCGCAATCTAACTTCAAATTCAGGGAATCATGCACTTCATTCTGAAGATTGTCTTGCTTCTCGATTTCATCAGTGTCTTGGCAAGCTAACCTAGACTCCTAAAATCTTAATCTTCACATCAGACTGTTCTTTGAATCAACACACTACTCACACATCAATTCAAAGAGGGGCAAAATGTAACATCCCAAAATTGGCACCTTACAATTCTAATAAATTTTGGTGCATTTTCTCATCATCGAAGTCCTATTGTACTAGGAAAATTCTCCTTCCTAATTGTCTTTAATTGACTTGGTCTCAAATGCAGAAAACCTAAATTTGCATAAATCTCACACTATATTTAATTCCTAAATTCTCAAGGTTTATTAGATAAAAATCCCTATGATTAATTAATTTAATTCTAAAGTCCTAAGTGCTTTTAAATTAAATTAATTCCACCCCCTTTAGCTAATACACATCAAAGGGAATTAAATAGTTATTTAATTATTTGAATGGATTATCCTCAAAAAGAATTCCATAATTCCATGTGAAAAGTCACTCATGTGGCAATAATTCATTTCTTTGATTAAATAATTCCTCATTTTGTCTCACCTTCCTCCATGGAGATGAAGAGTCAGCCGTTTCTTTCCAAGAAACTCTTCATCCTCTTTCCAGGTTCTTCTATATTATGGACGTCATTTTCATCATTTGGGAGGAGCAATTTGAGAAGTATCTAAACTGTAGCAAAATATTGTCTCAATTATCTCATGTTTTCATTCATTTGTTGCATAATTTAGCTTAATTTCATTTAGAGTAATAGTATTTTGCATCTTAAATTAGATTTCTTATAGATCAAATAGCTTAATTCTATCATCTTTCCAAGTTCTTAGCTTAATATATGTACTTTCATTCTTAGATTGTAATGGCATTTCTCACATAGAATAGTTTCAATTTCAATTTTTATAATGCTTTAAAATCCTCCATTTTAGTAATGGTCATGGTTGTTGGCTCTCATTCTGAGAGTAATTGAAAACCCCCAACTAAATAGGAGGCAATACGTCGATTCAATTAAATTTGTGGAATGGACAATTCATGTTCATTTTTGCAAATTCGATGATTGAGAAATGACCATGTTGTGTTTATGCCTGATTTAGAGGTCACTCTCAAGCACACACATGTTCAACACTAATGATCAGTTTAAAAAAGATAAATCTTGCTTGTAGATTAAAGAAGAACATTATGAAGAGATTGCAGTTGCAAAGGATAAAATGTTGAAACTTGGGATGGTTTGTACACCTGAAGAGAGTCAAACCTTTGTTAATTTTTGCAATGAAATTCATGATGTTATTTATTGGCTTTATTCAAATTTGAAAGGATTTGATCCTAGTATTTCTCAGCATACCATTGAAATAGAACTAGGAGAAAAATCAGTTAGATAAAAGCAGAGGTTAGTAAATCCTAAGTTAGAGAATCTTAGGATTAAAGAATTGAATAAACCTATTGAGAGAAATATTATATTTTTAATCAAGCATACCTCTTGGGTGTCAAATTTGGTTCTAGTTAGGAAAAATAATAGAGAAATCAGATTATGTGTCAATTTCCGTTATTTGAATAGAGGTTCATTGAAGGATGGACATCTTTTGCATTCAATGGAGCTGATTCTTCAAGTTGTTTATGGATTAGAATGGTTTTCATTACTTGATGGTTTCTCTGGTTATAACCATATTTTGGTAAGAGAGGAAGATCAATTCAAATTAACATTTACTACCAAATGGGGACTATGACTTATCAGAAGATGCCATTTGGTTTGTCTAATCCAAGTGCAACCTTTCAGAAATCTATGGATAAATATTTTATAAAGTTAATGTACAAGCTTGTACTTGTTTACCTTAATGATATTAATATTGTTTTAAAGAATGCATCAGATCACTTTCAACACTTAAGAGTCATCTTTGAAATATGCAAAGAATATGATACTTATTTAAATCCCAAGAAAAGTTTATATGTTGTTCATGAAGGTAAATTGTTGGGGTTTATTATTTCTAAAGAGAGAATTGCCATTGATCCTGAAAGAGTAAGTCTCAAAATTCTCCTAAATCCAATCACCCGATCTCTCCTTTTTGGTTCCTAACATCTGTAAAATAGGCAAGACAATCTAATTTTCAAAACACAGAAAAGAAGAAAGGTAAGTTCCACTATGCCACACATGAGTCCACCTGTGTATCATAGATCGTGTACCAAGCTCCTCCTTGTGAAAAATAAGTTATTTTTCCATTCTGTCATTACTAAAGTACAGAGTTAGGTGCATCAATATTGAATAATGCTTGAAAGAAATTACATGGTTATGCTTTTGTATTTCAATCAGAGCTTCATCGATTTGATTGACCACATACCCTACATAATCATAGTCAGTGTTTACCTCTTGATGTTGTATACTCATGGTCATCATTAATAAAGAAACAGAAATTGTGCCTTCTTGATCAAAACCACACACCTTGTACAATCCATACACCGTGCATTGCAAATAGAAGTGGGGTGAACCCACAATAGTGGGTTACACTTTTTTGAAGGAAGAAATTCCTCCTAAAATTTGCAAAGTAGTTTCGATAGAAAGAACTTTCTATCTAAAGTCCTTGAATATGACAATTTCACTCAATTACTTTCAATAGAAAGTAGTTTCGATCAAAACTACTTTCTATCTAAAGTAGTTTCTATTGAAACCCTTTGATTAGAGGCCATTTGCAGAGGCTAACATAAATCTGTAGCTTTCATGGCTTCGGGGCTCAAATGGAAGAATAGGGAGACGTCCTTTTGCATCGCACAAGTACTCTAAAGGAGCTTTCTAACAAATATTGAGTTGACAATTTTTGAATTAATTAGGTCTATGTTTTTTGACGTGCATCGAATGGTGGTTTTTTATCAAATATAAACCTCCAAGTTAGAGTTTCAATGAAAAATAGTAGAAAAGAGGAAAAAAAAAATGAAAAATAGTAGTGCCCCCTAGGTTCGAGTCTAATTTATTTAAACAAAAAAAAATTGAATTTCGATAAATATAGAACAAGCTATAAGCTATGCAGTCTATGTATGTCAAAATTATTGTTTACTCTACTTCAAACATTCATAAACTATGCAATAATAATGATAATGTCGTCAAACTAATTGCATGCCCTCCTTATGGATGTTACAAAACCAAATTCGAAAGAAGTGCATTGATATCTATTTTAGAAAAAAATGTTATTCTCTATGAAGTCTATGTAACTTTCTTTAAAATGACGTTTTCAGCAACTTAGTAGTTTTAGTGGGAGAAAAAAAACCATTAAAATCAATTAAAAAATAAATAAAAATATTCATTTAGAATATAGACAGAAAAAACAAAAAGACTCTAGTTTACTTCATCTTCCAGTTTCAAACGGTTTAATGACAATATGCATCCGAGTCTGAAAGTTTTTTTCAAAATGTAGACTTCAATGTTCGTTTAGGCAAAAAGTGTAACCCACTATTGTGGGATCACCCAGTGAAACTTTCTTAAATCATAAGAAATATCTATATGATAAGGAATTGGTATCAATTTCCTATCAACCCTAGGCATGTACCTAGGGATAGCTTTCTTTTTCAATACCCTTTTGTGGGCCTCATAATTTCTCTTCTCTTTATCCAACTCAATATCTATAAAATTGGCACTAGATATTTGAAATGCTTCTTCAAAACTCATTCTGTTTATACTCACCAGGGCTGGCTTATCGTTTCTTTTGATAACCCCAGTCATAGAGAGATTTGCCTTCGTGAATTCCCTTACTAATTCAACATCCATGTATACATTAGGAACAACCATCTTTCCCATGTTCAGCTCTCAAGGATTTGACATTGGAATGCCCTTAACTATGTTATTCAAGAAATAATTAAAAATAAAAGATCAAGAGTCGCTTGGGGTTTTGGGATTTCTACCTTTTCCACACCTATATTTCCATGCATACTCATTCATGGAAAAACTGTTTGAAGTCCTTGGTAAGAGGTCTATGATTTCATCTGAGTACTTCTTTCCTTTTTCCTTCTTCTTTGTCGCCCTAGAACTACTACTAGTCATTGCCTTAGAACCATCATTGTTCATTGCCTTACTCATATATGAAATTATCAGAAACCTCAATCAACTCAGCAACATAATGAATACTCTTTGGAACTAGCACTTTCCCACAATTTAGATAGCTTCAAACACTTTTCGCACTCTCACTAGGACCTAGAGTACAAATTGCAATTGTGCGCAAATATTTAATACAATCATGCCTTTTATAAATTTTGAGCTAAAGATCAGTCGTCGTGTTCTTAATCATTAATCGCATGCACTCTACAATTAATCCCCGCAACATAGTCGTGTCAATTAATTGGAGATGTCATTGGTATGAATGAAATTTTTTAAAACATGCCCTCATGGAATCAAAGTTTTAAATTAGCAGAGAAAGGAATGAAGAAATCCACATGGAAATCCATGATTTTTTCAACCTCTTTTGCTCTGTTACATCTCAGCAATATTCTCGTGAAACCACTAAGACACATGGTGCATTATCGCTAACTCTTAGCCCAAATGACTATTATTTATAACAGCTTGCAACCTAGCAACAAGCTGTTGGCAGTTCAGTCTCGAGCTCTCAACTTGAAAATGTTAAGGCCTCACAACTTGGTAAGATAGTGACCAAGGAAATCAAACCACCCGTCGCTAAGTCTCTAACTAATGTGAAGACTCTTAACTCCCGTGAGCTAGCGAACATTAGCCAAAAATTACTTGTCACCAACTCACCATCTTTAAAACAAACCGTTATTACAACTCGAGAGCTAGCGATTACTTGAAACTCAACATTAAATCCTCCATGTTGCATTCATTCGCTAATTCTCTAACTAATCGTGCTCACCACCATAAACTTTAGCGACCTCACGATAATTGACCACAAGCTATTAGTCGCCAATTCTCCAACCTTTTAATAGACCGCCTTAGGAACCTAAGAGCTACCGACAACCAAAACAAAAACATTTACACCATAGTATCTGAAATATCCATGTATCTACAATAATTTTAAGAGGAGTAATAGTTTTGGAGCTTGTACTAAATCCATAAGTATTGAGAGAGGAGTTTCGTCACCATACTAGTACAACTAATTATTTTATCTTAGTACTAATGTCTAAAATGAAATTCATATTCTTTTATGACGATGAACAAATTTAATAAAAATCGTATTGTAAATAACATTTTAAAGATCGAATACCAAGGGAGTAAAAGTGGTTTGTATCATTTAGTTTGCGTAATTTATTGTAATATGATCGTAAAGATAATATGAAATGCTATTTGTATTTTTAATGGTCAAAGGCTTAATTGAACTTTTAAACTCTAAAAGAGTTAGAAAAGTGTTTGCATTCTATGCTCCCCTTCCACATATCTTCGACGTACTCATTGCACACCAAGATGCAATTACTACTGTATTTCTTATTACTTAGAGAAACAATAAACATTAATGTTTAGGTAAACAGAACAATATATATCAACACTTCAATCACGTTAATAATGGTATTCTTAATAATTTTGAAATTCACTAGTGAGTAACCGTGTGTTTGATAGCTCTTCCTCCATATTATTTGTTTTTGTGTGGAATAGCATCTATAGATGAAACTATCTTCCGAAGATGTCGACTGTTCACTACAAAACAAACGAGGAATAATATGAACATAAAAACTATCAGCTTACAAAGGCAAGATTGCAAGTTTTGTGTGTTCGATTTATTAGCTTTTATTAACTAGTCGCCTTTCGAAATAAAAAAACAATTAATTGACATTTAAAATAATGAGTTTATACTGATTAGTTTTAATTAGAGGTAACAAATTGAATTAGACTAAAAACAGTATTGGAGCATTAAAGAATTCCAGCACTAGATAATGCAGCAAGCGTAAATAATATGGTTTCGCGCAATCCTTCAGAAAGGGTAATCAGTTATTATTATAAGGAATTATTATGAATTAAAATGGAATGGATATCTCCAATCGTTGTGAAGGATTTATAATCGAACGCCCATCTCCGTTCTCCCGGACCCCATGAAAACGAAAATAATGAAGACAGTGATATGCAGGCGAATTGGCTTAAACAAACGAATCTCAACTAATTGGCTAATGATTTTTGCTTAATAAATGACAATTTCTTGGACCATTTTGAAAGCATAAGAATGGTTTGAAAATAAGGAATTCTTCCAGAAGGAGCCACGGCCATTGCCAACGTTTCTCTGACAAGACAGCTCCTAATCTGGACAAGAGTTTCCCACGCAAGATGATACCGAGCAATACTCCTATTCGACGTCAGATAAGGATATATATATGACCATATTCATGCATATTTCTCACCTCAATCATCTCGGACTGTGCTTTCTTTTCCCAACAAACCTCATGGCTCAATTGTTCAAGGTTTCTCTAATTCTTGTTTAGTTGCTCTTACCTACTACAATAGGTAGGTGTCTCGTCGTGTTATAATTTATAGCAATACAGGGGAAAAATGAGATTTTTTGTTATCGTTTGTATTTGGTCATCTTGCTTGCTATCTGTATACTTATTCACTTTGTAGCTACAAATATTTAACATTTTCGTTAAACAATTGGCAGCCTTATTATGTTATTAACGAGATTATATTTGAGGTGCGAACTCTAAACTTTTTAGAGAATACGTTGGAGCCGAGTTCAATAATGTCAAATTTTCCGACTTACCCATCGATCCCGGCGCGGAGTTTCATTTCATCCTGGCCTTCGCTATCGACTACACCCCGTCAGGAAGTGCTCCCACAAACGGGAAATTCAACATTTTCTGGGACAACGACAATCTTAACCCGAGCGCCGTTCAGGCCATCAAAGCCCAGCATAAGAACGTCAAAGTTGGTCTTAGCTTAGGCGGAGACAGCGTGGGAAGCGGCCACGTGCAGTTCAAGCCATCGTCTGTGTCATCGTGGGTGATTAACGCCGTTTCTTTGCTCACCAACATAATTCAGCAATACCATCTTGATGGCATCGACATCGACTACGAGCATTTCGACTTTTCCGATCCCAATACATTTTCTGAGTGGATTGGACAGCTTATCACGCAGCTAAAACAGAACAATGTCATCTCCTTAGCCTCCATCGCTCCCTACGACGACCCTCCAGTGCAGTCTCATTACACTGTACTCTGGAAAAACTATGGCCATTCTATTGACTATGTGAATTTCCAGTTCTATGCCTATGACTCGACCACCACCGTGTCACAGTTCATGAAGTATTTCAACAATCAGTTGAATCGTTATACGGGCAGTCAAATGCTGGCTAGCTTCGTGACGGAGGGAAGTGGAGGGCTGTCACCTTCCAATGGATTTTTTGACGCTTACAGAAAGCTAAGGGACTCCAACAAGCTCAGCGGCATCTTTGTGTGGTGTGCAGACAGCTCGCAGTCCAATGACTTCCAATACGAAAAGCAATCCCAGGCTGTCCTCCAAGGCTCCTGATTAGCACCCAACGACCATTTCATCATAATGCCTAAGATCATAACTCTCAGTGTTAATCTCTTCTTCTGTACTCGTTTGCTTTTCTATTAAAGTAAGATTGAAGCTATCTGTTAACAACTCGTTGTGAATCTCATTTTGATTTGGCCAACATCAATCACATAACAAAATATCTAATAATCATCATGCATAGCTATAAATCTAGAACACCCATGCTTGATAGGAGTAAATATAAAGTAGATCTTATGTTGAATTTTATTTAGATTATCTTCTTGGTTTCAATGAGAAACATTTATGCTAAAATTAGGGGTATTCTAAGATAAGGGCCTTGTAGAAATTGAACATACGGATACACATCGTATTAATTCAGCATCAATTACATCATACTTTCATATAGAGGTCTTATTTTCTCTCAAAACACAAATCTAACTTTTAGACTTGATAACCATGACGGCAGACTTGAGGTCTTATTTTCTCTCAACACACAAATCTAACTTTTAGTTTTGATAATCATGACGGCAGATCTGCATTCCCATGCAAATTCTTTAAAGTCACTTAACCAATAAAAACTAATTTAGAATATCTTTCTAAGAAACTCTAACTAAATCAGCATCACATAATTTATCTCTAGTTGCACACTTAGCATTATTATCTGACATACTCTCACTCGATACTACTAAGAATAAAAAAATAAATCTTTACAACTCACTATGTAGGATAAAAGAGTGCTATAGACTCACTTGGTACAATTCTTTTCGAAGTTATGTACACATTTCTTCATCTCATGCCTTCATGAGAGATCATGAGGTTTTTCTTTACTTTCTTTGTTATAGAGAGAAAACATGGCACATCATTGTGTCAATCATAGCAATAAATTAGTAATTTCTTGGCACAAATATGGAGACCTTATGCTACCACAACTTTGATCAACATGTGAACATTCAGGATTATACAACCTTTTAAATGTAGTTGTTACAATTTTCAAACTCGATCCATCGATATATCCATAGTTAAGTTGCATACAATTTTCATTGACTTCTTATTCCACTCTTTATTCCAAAATGAACTTTTAGAGTGATTCTTCAACCCACATAAGGCACAAGGGTGAAGATCCCAACACTTATCTTTTTTATAACCTCCTCCATGACAATGAGAATATTGAGTACATTCTATTCTTTCAGTTGATTGAATTAAAGCTAAAACAACTACAATATTATTGCTATCTATCTTACCATAACCAAGGCCTTTAATTTTGGGTCTTATTATTAGCTAAATGGGCTCTTAAATTCAATGCCCATTTTTTCCTAAACATTTTCCATTATAAGCCATTTTCTTCATCATCTTTAAGAAAACATTTATTTTTAAAACAATTTTTAAATTAACCTTTCTTTATTAAAAACACAACATGCAACTTCAAAGTTTGAGGATGCAAATACATCCTTGCCTTCAAATTCACAATCTTTACCTAAAGAAGCTTTAGATGAATCATACGATATAAAATTTGTAGTTACAAAAGTACTTTGATCTTTAATCTCAAACAAAATAGCTTCTTAATAGAAGGAACAAAATAAATCATCTATGCTAATTGAGATATCACAAAATAATGGTTTTCATATTAAACACTCATTTTCTTTTTTAACACTTGTATTTTTTTATTTTTTATTCCAAATCTTCACTCTTCTTCTTAACCTCATAAAAAAAATGAATTCCTCTTCTAACTTTCCATTTCTTACTGTAATATTATTCAATTCTTTCTCAATATTCTCAATTTCACATTAAAACCACATCTTTCTTTTCTAAAATTTCTCAATTTTTTGTCAATTGTAAATTACATTGGGTGATTTGATTCACTTTTTTCTTCAAATTATCCTTCAAAGAAATTAAATTTGCACTTTCTTTCTTCACCTTTTCATCAATTTTTTCAATTAAAAATAAATATTTAATTTAGTTGATACTTTGATTGAATTGTGGCTTAAGAATTTGTTTTCCTTCCTTGTGGATTCCTATCTCAAACTAGTGACATCTTACATACACTAATTTGTGTCTTATTTATACAGATTTTTTATCACAAGCATGTAGAGAACATTATTTTGATTTGTAATCCTTTCTTGACAAGTTCATTTAGTGGCTTCTTTCCTTTATGGTTAAACAACACACCCATAGTCACACAAGTGCTTCTTTAACCTCAATACTTTCATAGATATTCTCTTTGAATAACTCATAGCCCCTTAATCTTATTTCTCTTATGCAACCTTCTATAATACTAAATATAGAAACTAAACTCACAAATAAGTTTATCTTTTAATAATTCAACATAAATTACATCATGCCTACTTATAAGGTCATATATTCCCTTAACATACTAATCAAACTTTTAAATTTAAAAAATTGATGATAGACTTCCATTCTCATGCAAAGATTTTAAAGCAACATAAATTCTAATGACATAAAAATTATTATTTATGAAAATTTTTTGATTAAGCAAAATAGGTTTTACAGGGTTCCTGAAACCCGAAACAGAGTAAAGTAATAACACAATAAAAGCATAAAAAAAGAGCGAGTAGGACAGGCCATGAAAGGCCAAAACAAAAAGAAAGCTAGACTTCTAATAAGAAGAAATAAACAAGATCAGCAAGTAAAGCCAGGAAACCTAAGGATAGGTCCACCATGATTTTGGCCACCTCGGCCTCCTTCAACTCCATACTGGTAGCTGAATTTTTGATATCTTGGATCACCATCTCCAGATCCTTGTCTTTGGTGATTATGTATGAAAAGTTACTTAAACCACTTAAAACTAATTTAGAATGTCTTCCTAAAAAAATCCATTTATATTAGCATAACTTATTTTATCTCTAGTTGTGCACATAACATAATTATCCAATATACCTTTCTTAAGGTAAAAATATGATGTGTATAGTAGCACATATTTTGTTCATCTTTCATTTTCAACTATTAACACTCATACCTTTGAGCTTGCACAAAAAGAGATAATTGCATTTCAATCAAATAAATGAATACATATTGAACATATATAAATTATACTAGGGATCTCTTTATATATACTTGTTTGCATATATTTTTATTTTCTAAGGATATCTCATTAGAAGGTTTGATTCAAACACTGCATATAAAGTTATCTTTCTTGTTTGGAATTGGTCCACAAAAATAAAATGTAAATGAGAATTGAAATTATAAACTAATAAATTATTGGGAATCTCATTATGTCTACATTTGTAAATAGGTAGTTAACTTTGCAGAAAGTTTCTCTCTTTTTACAATGATAACACTTTTTAGATTCTTTAGATTTTTTTGAAAAAAATGAGCATTGCAATGCGAATTTATACTTGTGCACTTATTTGCGTATTCCTCATTTTTAGGGAAGCTTATATGAGCATTGAAATCATTTATTAAGAGATCATTTTAATCTCATTGAAACTTGACCAATATCAATCTTATTAGAGAATATTTAATCGTCATGCATCAAGCCATAAATATAGAATACTTGTTCTTATCACGAATAGATACAAAGATAGGGTTGGTTTACAATTTTATAGTAATTTTTATTTCAATGTAATATTTTATGTTTTTGTTTGAATTAACGTTACTTGATATTCTATGGCTACTGGATACAATCTCAATAGGAATCAAAGTACTCCAAAGTAGGTGGGCTCCAAAACATCTAAAAAAAAATCACCATCTCATAAATTATTAGAGGACTAAAATTTTCTCACAGGGAAAATATCATCAAGATCTTAATAAAATATTATAATATTGATATCCTGCTCTTTCAAGAGACCAAAACATGCATTGAGACTTTTTTTTTTTATAAGGTTCATATATCTATTCTCTCAATTATTTCTCATAGATGCAGATGGTGTGTCGAGGCAGATTCGTTCTATGTGGAATCCTAATACATTGTCAAGGAGACTTCTTGTTAGCATACTTATTTTCTACTACATTTCTAGTTGGTGGTAGTTTTTACACATTGAAATATTTTATACTTATAAATGCCTTGAATATAATATTTTATCCTTCCACTCTCATTTGGTATCAAATCGGTCTCTTATATATTGGAAAGAGACACTACTTAGGTACTTGAGATGTTATTGATGGAAACTAATATCATTCTACCCATCCACATGACACTATGTGGTCAAACCAGAATTTATTTTGGTGATTTGGTTAAGTATGGTGAAGAACAAAGTAAATGACTGCATTCAGTAATTGGTTTGGTACAGATTTCCAGATCAATTTTTTTTATGCAAACCTAGATGAAGACCCATGAATATATTATACATTATTCTAGACTTGAGAAGTCTGATGGTAAATGGTGTGTGATTTATAAAGATCTATTTATCATTTTTTGGTTAACAATGAAAAAGAACTGCAAGGTGTAGTATATCCTTATGCGGATCTATTAGATCGATTTTGGTGATTAAGCTGAGCGCCATATTTGTGTGGTGTGCAGAGCGCTCGCAGTCCAATGGCTTCCAATTAGAAAAGAAATCCTAGGCTCTTGATTAGCACCCAACTACCATTTCATCATAATGGTTAAGACTATATCTATAACTCCCAGTATGAATCACTTATTGTGTACTTGTTCACATATTTCCAACATTCTAAGAATCTTAAGTGAGCATTCAATTAATGAATCATTGTGAATCTCGTTGTGGCTCGACCAAAATCAAACTTAGATGAAAATTTTAATTATCAAGTATAGTTATGAATCTAGAATATTCATGATTATTAAGAATAAATATGAATAAAAAATAATGTTTAATTTTATTTAGAATAGTCACCCATAAAAAGTGTAAGAGTGTATGTGTGTTTGATTTTTTTTTGTTAATCATTTACATTTAACTATTGATACTCAAACCATTGTCATCAAATGACAAATACCAATTTCCATGTGAACTAGACACAAAGTATCAACTTATTGCCTTTATTTATTTTTATTCAAAGTTTTTGCATGACAAGAATGAACAATGAAAATTGAAGGAGTAAGGGTAACTTGACGAGCCCACCTTTAGTGGTGTATGTTTGAAGTGCTTTAATGGAGGTGTTATTGTTGTCACATGATGTGAGTTGAACATTTGTTACCAATATCTTATCTTAGATTCCAATTAAGCTTCAACATTAATATTAGGTAGTTTATGCTAGCAGCTATATATGATCTAGGAAATTTCTTGAAAAAGGCAAGGATAATGATCATTTGGCCATCCAATGTAGGCGAGGATGATGGTGTGTGCACTAAAGAATATTTCTGATTAATTTGTGTTGCTAAAAGTTTGTCCAAATTGCCAACCATTTGAAGTAACATTATAGGAGGTAATTATCGTCATTCAACAATAATGTGACTCAAGGAGAGGATTTATCAAGAGTACTAAAAAATATGCCTATGAGATGATTTAGTTCTATTTCATTAATGATAATGTGAAATTAATATTGCAACCTTTACTTTACGAATCTATTTATTAAAGTTATAATCATAGTCGTAGCTTTAATTCTAACCATGTATCCATATTACCTTACATTTGACGTTCCATCCTCACCTATGAGTTTATTAATTAGAATTGTAATTGTACTTATAATCGTAGCTATAGTTGTAATAATATAATAATGATGGCTTGCATTTAATGATGGTAATGACCAATCTCAACAACAATACTTTTCCCTAATCATTAGAAT
>MU228107.1:240670-254733 GCA_018584345.1 Thuja plicata
TATATATATATATATATATGTATATATGTGTGTGTATATGTGTGTGTGTATATATATATATATATATACTCCTCCTAAATTAATCTTTACAATCCAAATATTCTTAGATAGTAAATTTACAAAATAAATGATAAACTTGCAGTGTTAATAATATAATTATGTGCCAAGACGGAAAAAAATATGATGATTGTGTCTAATGGTACTATGTAATTACTTATAAATCTCAACATAGATAAAAATTCAAGTAGAGGATGTGTCTCAAGCCAGAATATATGGTAGTTTAGCGCAATAATGACAGATGAATAGAAGATACCAATGTCGGCTTTATTGAAATGATTAACCACATGGAAATAATGGAGGAGAAAAAAATTTCTGAATAGTTTCCAAAGTAAGACAAATTAACATCTAATTGATTTGTATTCTTGGTCAGAACTACAAAGGTAGATATGTACATGTAAGATGGATTTTTTGTAGCAGATTTATCAACCAATAGAAATACAAATAGCTGAAAAGTAAAATATATGGAAACCAATCTATTTCTATAGCAAAATGTAATATCATTAGTACTTGTTGCAGTTATGAAAAATGATAGAAAGTATTATATTTGTTTGAAAATTTTGACAAACAAGGTAACCAAAAAAATTTAAATTATATACACACATATGTGCATGGATTTAACAAAAAAAAAATTGTTTATGGAGTCATCCAAAATAAACTTAGCTTATTGTATGTTCATTGTATGAGTATACTATTTAACTACCCATTTCTTTGACTAATTGGAAGAAACTGAGAAGGTCTGAGTAGATGGCTTTGAAAGCGTGAATATGAGCTTTATGATGTGAAGAATGATTTGGTGCATGTGATGGAAACATTCCATGGAGATGAAATTACTGTTGAGTAACAAAAAAAAAAAAGGAAGGAAAAATTATTAAATTAAATATGAATTGGAATCATAAAAAAAATATTCAATTGGAAATTAGAAACAAAAATCAATACCTCTCACAATATACAAAGGAATTTCCAAAAATATTGAATCAAATTTTATACTAGGAGTCAATGGAGACATGCGAGGTAACCTGCAATTTACCAATAATTTTAAAAAATAACTGTTAGCTTCAAACTGATCTTTGTAAATAGAGTGAGAGTGCCTAATATGTCATATAAAACCCCACAATACAGTCATATAAATTGGTAAGTAGAATTTTGAAGTAGAAAGTCTCTCCAATTCTAACTAAATTTGTCATTAAAATTGGAGGATTTTCCTTGGTGAAAAAGGTGAAAAATTAGAAGCATGACATAACAAATATACGTTAAAAGTATTTTAAATCCCAAAGACTTCAAACAACCTTTCATGGCTTCTAAAAAAATAAAAATGTCGTTAACAAAGACTGAATACATAATGTCATATCCAATTAGTGCAAGTCATATATATATATTGATTGAAGCATATTGGTTTGATTGAATATTGTAATTTATATATTAAAAATGGTAGTAGGGTAGGAACAGGAGATGTGTCGATCAAATAAAATTAATTTTTATTATTTCTTTGAGCAATAGGTTTACAATCTATGTTTGATATTCTTGGCATACAAAAATTATTTCCAAGTTCCGTGTTGAGTGTCCAACATACTTGTATCTTTAAATAACATAGTGAGTATGAACTTGCCTATTCTTTTGAAGAAAATAGTTGTTAAAACTAAGAAATCCATCGAAGCATGCAAATTTGGAAGCATAGAAAAGGTGTATAAATTGTTTGAGATAATGCTTGTGTTCCATGCAAAACATGGAATAAAATATTTTACACATAAAGTGTTTGATTAAGGAACTTAAGAATATGGTAATTGGTATGAAACTTATCATATCACTATATTCAACGCATATATTCCTCGACTATGTCATGTTTTCTTTAAAAACATATTTAATGTTATTTATGTCTACAAGTTTTATCTCTACAATTAAAAGATGCTTCAAATTTTTAAGATTGGTTTTCCATGTCATTGGATTGGCCTTGAAAATGGCTACAGATGAGGAATTATCTTTTAGGTTGTGGTTGCATGAAGGAATAGCAGGTGACCTCAGATTCCATAAAGTTTTAAGACTTTAGTGCATTTTTTTCGTCTGTCCGCTTGTAAATTATTTTCTAGCATTTGATAATATTGTTCTCCTCTAAACTATTGAAACATGGAGATTGCATTCTATTGGATTTAGAGATATAAAGATATTTTTATTTATCACCAATTCTAGATATGGAGATAAATGCACTAATATCCAAAATTGTCTATCGACACAATAGTGAGCAGCTCGCAGTGATTCTTCTATGCAAGGCCAAACTAATACAAGGGATAGGGAGAAAGCTTTTTAGGAGAATAAACTTCAGTTGCTAACAACTCTCTCCTTATAATCCTTTAGAAGCCAAAATATGTGGCATCAGAGTGGTTTTTTTACTTATCACGATTCTTATTTTAGGGACTTAATGGGAATTTACTCAATTTTCCTTATGTTAGTAGTTGTACCGTATGTTCACAAGGAAATGTGTAGCTGGGGATGGAAATCTTGTGCCAATATACACTAACCCTTATTCCTAGGTGACAGAACAAAATAAGCAGATAAGATTTCTAATACTATCAACATTATTTTAAAATGTTTGAGGAGCCTATTAAGTAGTAAAAATTAGATCCTAAATTTATTTCCAAAAAGAATTACATTTAAGCTATTTAAACCCTAGTTTAGGTGGTAAAAAAGTTATAAAAAAAAATATTAATAGGGCTTAAATTTTTTCAAAAGCCAAATTTCTGGATTGAACAGAAGAAATGAAAAATTACACTACAATATGTAAAAACTAACTAGATATTGGGTCACTCTATCACACAAGATGAGACTTTCCAGAGTTTGCAAGTCACAATGCCAACCAAAGCAATTTGAAGTAGATGAAAGCCCTAGTTTTATAAAGATGCTTTCTAAATCTGTGTTAGAATTTTAGGTGTAAACTATTTAATTTCATAGTTATTTATTTAAATAAAAATCCAATACTATTAGATGATTTAAAATATAAAAAAATCCATTCTAAAATGAAAAAAAAAAACCACATATTGAGAGTGTGTGTTGCATGAGTTGAGAGTTTTGAACTTGTTTTTCTCTATATGATTAGGAATATGGTTTTAAAGAGAAAATAATGCTTGGAAAAAAATAGAAGATTAGAGATTAGAATAAAAAACCCATTTCATAGAGTGGATAATACTAGGAAAAATAAAAATGCAAAACATGAAATATAAAAATGTAACATATCTAGCATGGAAGAGAAAAATAATAGGGTGAAAAAAATTAGAGGATGAAAAAACTCAGCAAAAAAGTATTACAAAGGACTTAAGATTGGTGTCTCTTCAACTAGCCTATATTTTTCTAGATTAGAATACCATTTTGCGGCTTTGTTTCTATATTTTTCTAAATTATAGTCATTTCTCATTTTTCCTTCCACATGAGAAGCTTTTAAAATTTTTGATTATTTTTTATTATAGTTAAAATTAGTTTTAAAGGGTCCCAAAACACTTTAACAAAATGAGAGCATGAGATTAAAATAGTATGCCCTAAACAGAGATAACAAGCCCAACAAGCCCAAATAAATTCTATGCATAGGAAAAATAGAAAAAAGGTAGCCAAAATCAAGCAAAAAAGAGAACAACAAACTAAATAGAAAGCACCTAGGAAATATAAAAGAAACTAAGCTATCTCCTTGAAAGATTCTAAATCATTGACCTCTACCTAGATCATCTACATCGCCACCTTCTTTAGTTCCATGTGTTCTAGACCTTTGTCATGTTCTACCATAATGATTTATTTATCTGGATGAGCCTTGTTGAGGTTATCCACAATTCTGTTCATGGAATATGAAGTAAACTTGATACTTTTTTAGCTCTGAGTCATCACATTATGAAGGAATTCTTTTCCACTCTTCACCGTGTTCTCAAACTTAGAAAAATTGTTCTTATTTTCCTTCATCAATTGCTTGACATACCCAATAGTCTGGTTGAGACATTTGACTATGGATATTTTCTCCTATAGAGTCCATAAATTCTATCACAAATAACCAGTAGTGTCCTCAGTAACCTAGGCATAGCCATGCGAAGTGTGTCCTACCACTAGACTCTCCAGAACCTTGCTATTTCTATCTATACATCTTTTCTCAAACTTAGTCTCTTTAATTTCATGCCATAACCATATGAAGAGAGAGAAGGAATAAATTGCACTTTCATTGGTCATATAGAGAACATCAACATAATATTCATTTTCAGGCTTGAAATGATTGCAATTGGGGCTTAACTCTAGTGAAGATTCAACTTTATCCTTCTTAGGAGTGTCCTCCTTAGGTGACTATTTTTGGCTGGCACCAAGGGATGGGACAACTTGAATTTTAAATTGCAGGTCCTTATTATTATCTTCATCTAATACAATTGTCTTTTCTTTGTCTGTCACAATATTATCCACTAAGCCTACCATAGTAGGGGAAGTAGGGTCCTTTTTACCATGTGATTTAGAAGCCTTATACTTCACCTTCTCCTTACCTGCATATCCCACCTTATAGATAGATTTGGGGGTATTTTTAATTTTAGTACATGAGACATACACCTCATCATCTGAATCTGTATCCCTACCTCTCCTCTTCTTACCAGTTTTCACCTTACTATGTGGGATTTTCTTGATATCTGACAGAGGCTCCTTATTGTCCTCCTCATACTCCATTTCCTCCTCCTCATCAAAACTAGTTTCTGTCTCCCTCACTTTAGTATCATAATCCCGAGACTGCATGGTAGGGTTTGAGGGAGTAGGCAAAGCTTTATAGTGATCAAAGATAAGGATAAAAAAACTATCGTGAAGGATAGGGGTTTTAATATGGATATTTCTATGAATTTTAAAGCTATATTTAAGAGAGGACCATAAATAAAATGGAAATCTAATCCTCTTTCCATGGAAAAAATAATTTAATAAAATAAAGTAATGACCAAATGCTCTTGTAAAATACCCATCAAGAGTTGAATATTTCATGATCACTTTAAGTATGAGTCTCCAAATAGATTTGATTTTGGCTATAACATAATAACTGGTACTCTTCTTGTTATTCCTCAATATCTCATACTCTTCCTTAGTTTTAGGGAATGTTTGGATAGCCAAACATGAGTACTTATCTCGGTAGAACTTCAGCCCATCCATCTTTACACATATAAATTTGGCAATAAAATTCTCATCTATAAACACTTTTATCCCAAACAAAACAATATTTCCATCTTTTTATCCCGTGTCAAAGAATTCTGTGATTTTAGAGTCCCATATGTGAATACACTCCAAGTAAGGCATTAAACCCCCATAGTTCAATATGTTCCAAACCTTGTGCTTGGTATCGAGATTGTTGTAGTCAATTGGGTCAACTCTCTTCTGATCCCCACCAATTTCAGTCTTAGAGCACTAAAAATTTCCAAATGAATAACCATTGAAGTGAATACCCAACTATGAAATGAGGGAAAAAAACACCCATAATCCATGTGGAAACTCAATGGAATAATGAAATTCAGCACTATACACACAACCTTTGGCTTTGGAAATTACACCCCATTTAGAAATAATTCCACCTTTCATATCATAATTAGTCTTCATCATTAAAAGTGAGTCATTTTCCTATGCTTTTCATCTTGTCTTGGAGTAATAGCAGGCTGACCTCAGCTTCCAACAATTCCTAACCCCTCTATGTGGAATGTTCCTTTCTTCTAAATCCCATGTTAGCGAACCAATCAGTAACATAGTTTGCTTCATGGTAGTTGTGGGAGTTGTAGCATATTTCAAATGAGGAGATAATATCTCTTATTTCTTAAATCCAATTTTTGATTGTCCAAGAGGGTTTATGCTTATTTTTTAGAAAATTTATCATGTTATTAGAGTCAGCTTAAGCCCATACCTTTTTGTAGCTCAATTGGTAAGCTATCTTAAGGCCCTTAAAGTCCCCAGTGGCTTTGGCTAAGTGGTTGGTCTGAAAAGAAGATAAAAATTCCATTATCATCTCTCAACTCTCCCCCATACCCTATCATCCCACAATTCCCCTTGGTTGCCTCTTCCAGATTAAGTTTAACCTAACTAGCTGATGGAAGGGTACAAAAACAACCATCTCTTGGGTTCTTTGGAAGAATGGGAGCATTAGACATATCTAGTTGAAATTTCCAATTAGATGCTATTGGGGTATCATAGGCATTGAATTACGACATCCTCTTAATGGAGCTTCATCAAAGGAAAATATTCATATTCTTGATAATGGCCCTACAAATTATCTTAAAATAATGTCTGAGGGAAAATAAGTCTCTGATTTTCTTTGTTCCACATCTTTCAAATTCCCTAAGCCAAATGCAGGAGGATAAATGACCATATCCTCCTAAGTACAAGGTTGGATGTTTGAGGAATATATTGGGAAAAAAACTATAGTACTAACTGAGAAAAGACCCACTTAATATTTGACATCTAGAGAACCATGTACCAAATATCAACAACACAACAATAGTGGAGAATAAGATGGGAGATGGATTCAAAGTCTAATTGAAAGATATATAATTTATTTGGGATGATAAAACCTCTCCTACACATATTGTGAGTTTTAATAATTCTATTCTAAAGGAGAATCAAGAAAAAAAATACACCTTACGAATAAGGTCCTTAAACCACACTTTAGCCCACTAGAGATGAGGGTTAGGATAATAGGAAAGTAGAGTCATCGCTGAAGAGACATTAAAGATCCCTGAAGGAGTCCCTTTCCAAATTAGGACACATTCACCTCTATTGTGATCTACTAAATACAAGTTGAGAGAGGATTGGAGAGGAAGAAGAAGAGGACTGATTTGAGAAAGATCCATGCAATAATTATTAGCCCAATAGTCTCCCACAATTTTGCTAAAATGAACATTATAGATAGCAATGAATTTATCAAATGGAGCATTTAGAAAAAGAGGTTCATCTCCCAACTAGAAATCTTCCTAGAAGAGATTTTTTGTACCCATCCCAACTCTACAATAAACACCTTTTGAGATAATGAATCTACAATAAATAGTGTTGTTCCAAATAGTTTAACCATTAATCATACTGTTAGAATGGAGAAACTGAGAAAGGGAGCTACAATTAGAAAGACATATATTTTCGTATAGAGATCCATTATTCTCTAACCCCATATGTTCTCAAAAATTGTTTAAAGCTAGGAGGATTTTATTTAACATTCTAATGCTTCTTAAACCTATCCCTTCCAAACAATTTGGATGACACACCTTCTACAAATAAATTAGAGGCATTCTCTTCTTTTCTTCCACTCTCAAGCACACGAATATTTTCTTAATACTTTTATTAATATCAAAAAATTTGGGCAAGATCTTGAATAGGCTCATAGCGTAAATAAGTAAATTCTAAAGAGTAGCCTTAAAAATATAAAGTTTTCCTTCCTAACTATGAAGATCTCCGTTCCAACTAGCCAACTTTCTGTTAAATCTATTCACAAGAGAAAGCCATAAAGAATCCATTGATTTATTGCATAGAGGCAAGCCCAAATAGGTGGATGTAAGAGATTCCAGAGGGCATTCCAAAATATCAACTATCTTTTTCCTTTTGAATTCAAGAGTGTTAAATAAAAAGAGACAAATATTATTATTATTGATAATATAATCAACACCTCTCTCATATAGATTTAAGACCTTAATGGTTTTATCTTTATGGACACTCGAAAATCAAAATAGTGGCATCAACACACTGTTGATGGGAACAAGTTTGATTAGCAGAAGAAGGTCTTAAACCTTTATTTACGCAATTAAGCACTTTCTTTTGTATGAATCTACACAAGCTCTCTGCCACGCGAATGAAGAGAATAGGGGAGATTGGGTCCCCTTATCTGAGACCCTGATTTTTTTGAAACAATGAGAGGGAGACCCATTGACTATAAAAACACCACTGGAGGAGAAACAACATACCAAATAAAGACCAAAACTCTATGAGATAATCCAAAGGACTTTATAACCATCAAAATGAAGCTGCAATCATCACGGTTGTAAGCTTTGGAAAGATCAAGCTTCAATATAAAACCATATCTCTGAGCAACTTCAAGAGAATGAATATTTTCATGGATCGTAATGATGGACTCAAGAATCTTCCTTCTTAGAATGAAACTAGTCTACTATGGAGATATAAGAAAAGGAAGAAGAGTCATCATTCTTTAAGTCATAACCTTATAAATAAATTTATAAAAAGAGTTACAAAGACTGATAGGATGGAAGACATATAGATAATTATCCCTTGGATTCTTTGGAATAAGAACCAAGAGGGTAGATTTTGGTTATTTAAGGATCCTCCTAGACCCAAAGGATTCCTTTAAAGCCTCAAATACATCCTTCTGAACAATATCTAAGAATGAATGAAATAAAAATTGAGGAAATCTATCAGGCCCATGGGCTTTGTTTCCTTCAAAGGAGAACACCTCCTTCTAAATTTCCTCCCTCAATGGAATGGACTCAACCATTCTATTACAGTCTTCATTTATAATTTTCAAGATTGCCTTCACAAAAGAATGTTGGACTTGACCATCAAGATTAGAGTCTGTAGTTAGGAGAGTGGAGAAGAAACTAACCATTTATCTACAAATTTCATCCTCCTTATCAATATTATTCCCATCTTTCATTATAAATTCAATCATATTTTCTTCCCTATGTTTGAGAGTACTCAAGTGAAAAAGTGGGTATTTTTGTCTCCATCTGACAGTGAAAGATATCAAGATCTTTGTTTCCAAAAAAATCTTCATTTGAAATTATATTGTGGCACTGAACTAAGATATCATTTTTCTTTGCAAGGTAATCATCTTTTTATCCTTCCTGCTAGATTTTACCTTTGATTTCATAAAAATCAGATTGAAGGGATGACTTTATAGAAAAGATGTCCCAAAAAACCTCCTTGTTTAATTTTCTAACATTAGCTTTAACCAAAGCTTTCTTCTGGTAACCTGATTGTTGGGAGCATAAATATTAGATAAAATCTAAGAGAAGCCATCACTAGTGAGTTTAAAATTAGTAGAAATATGATTAAAATCTTCCCAAATAGGGGTACCAGACACATAGTTAGGGTTCCATAAAGTTTCTATACCCCAGATGCCCCTTCAAAGTTATTACCGTGCATATAGTTCTATCTTTAAAAAGTTTGATTTTATCAATTCTATCTTTTTGCATCGTATTTTCTTAAATAAGCATAATGTCAAGTTTATGGTCTCTAGGTACATTATGAAAAATGTCTTATTTATGGGGGGATATTAAGGCCCCTTATATTCTTCGATAAAAATTTCATTTCTCACCTAGAGATTCCATAAAACCAATATCTGGTATCATTCTCTGAACAACATCAGCTACACTTTTTCTATCTTTTATGTTGTTTGTGCCACTTCAAGGATTTTTTTCCTATGCTTTTAGATACTCTACAATCAACTCTGGATCTATTTCTCATTAAAATCCTAAGAGGAGTCACATTCAAACCTTTCTTCTTCCTACTTTTTATCTAGAAAGAGGAGTCTTCTTCCTACAAATTTTTGTCTTCAAAGCTCATGTTTTCCTTCCCAAAGTTATCTCTATCACTTTGATATTTATGATTTATCCTAGTGTTTGGGACCACATTTTGATCAATTTTAGGAAAATTATTATTGTAAATCCTCCTCTCCTCCTCAAGAACTAGGAAGGTAGCTTTAACCATATCCAAATCCACTAAGGGACTCATGATAACCAGTTCCACCTTTCAATAGGGGACCTTGCATTGAGAAAGTTGAGAAAGAAGAGGGTTCTCTTCTTCACACTTGGCACCAGGGTAGGGATTGTGTTTCCTATTGCCACATTGGTCTAATTTAAAGGAGAAGAAGTAATATATTCTTCACCTTGAGTGTCACTCATATTTCCCTTATCATCCTCTTTAGAAACTTTTAGATTAGCCTCTGGAGTATGATGGGAAAGAAAATTCAAATTTTCCTTTACTTGATTATCTTATATCCCTTCAGGATAATTGGTGAACTGAAAAACACCCTGTTTAGTCACTTTATTAATCTTAGTTACCTATTTGGGCTTCCAAACTTTGATTCCCTTAACTTTGGGATGCATGGCTTTGTTGGCTTTAAGAAGGCAATATTTGGCCTAATGTCCAGCTTTCTTGCAAGAAAAAAAGAAAAAGGGAGAGAATCATACTCAATAGATTGGACCCATTTTCCTAGCTTAGATGATATATCATTAGAAATGGGAAGATTAGTAGAGTGCACCACCACTACACAGATCCTCACATACACCATTCTTTTTCTCTCTGCAATCATGACATCAATATAAAGACAATCCCCAAAATAACTCGTGATACCTCTAAAGACATCCTAATGCCGGTATTATAATGGTAGCCTTGGGAACTGAACCAGGAAAATAATATCATCAAAAAGCATCACAGAAGTACATCCAAGGGGACCATTTTTTTAAGGTAAAGGATGATTTACCAATATCCCATGGACTTCCAAAAAACATATTAGTAAGGTCCTTTTGACAAGAGAAGTAAAAGGAAAATGACATTGTAAACCTTGCATAATAATGTTTATTATTGCAATATTTTATTCCATTATGTATAATATTGCACCTAGATGGACATACAACATGTAGATATTCTCATAGAAATTTTTTGATGAGTTATATTGTAATATTATAGTATTATTTGATGTAATTATTTAATATTTGGGAAATAAAGTAAATATATTACCCAATATTGAATGTGGGTCAATGGGTTTAGGTAGCACATGGTTTTATGTAATACCACTTGGTGGTTTTGTGGAAGTTTGTTTCTATAAAAAAACACAAGGGTAGTTGTTGACGTTAGACAAGCTAGACAAGGTATCATTTCTGAAGGTTGAAAGCATGACATGGGATGTGTGGATTCATACTTGTTCACATGGAGTGCTTAGGTATGGCTAGGGCTTTGAAGGCCTCCATGGTTGAATTGCAATGGTGATTTGGTGAATAATACATGGTGATGGATAGTTTTGGAGGATGGATTTTTTCCCTGATGATGGTTTTTCTAGGCTATATCTTATGTCACATTTTTGTGGGTATGGTTTCTATTCTCTTGCATGTTGATTCTAAGTGTTTATTTGCATAAGATCCATTATGGGTTATGTATAAATTGTCATTTAGTTTGGTGCAATTATCCTTACAAGTGGTATCAGAGCTATGGTTATGGTCTTATAAATCTAGGTTGAATCCATGAGAATGCATAAAAAATGAATGAAATAGAAATATATATGGATTTTGTAAGTGGTTTATTGTAGATCTTAGGGTTTTGGGTTTGCTATTATGATGGGTTATTGGTAGATTTTGGGTTTGAAAATCCTTTTTCAAGGATTTGTTTGGATGATTCAGTTAAATGATGGGTTTTTAGGGGAGTTTGTAGAAATGTCCTCCTAGGTAAAATTCAACCTTGACATTGGATCTGTGTTGGCCTTCTGGTGAATTTTGATACAAAATTTGACCCCTTTAGATGAAGTTGAAATGTGAGGAAAAAAATATTTCCCATATAGGGAAATGGACTGCAGGTATAGTCGCAGTCGTAAGGATAAAAAATTAAAAGCATAAAAAATATAAAAAAAAACCAAGGAAAAAATTAAAAAAGAACCAAAAAAATGTAAAACATTTTGCGGTGGTGCAAGGCCACCACCCTCGACCCCCGTACCCCGCACGGTAGTGGAGGGAGGAAAATCCTTCTGACTACAAGGACTATATAGTCCTACGATGGTAGGGTTGTGAGTCCCCACCTCTGTAATGGATGACAGGACAAGCCTACGCCATGGTTGGGAGTGGTGGGCCTCCCTCCAACGCAGACTTCCCCTTTGGGGGTTAATTTTTTTTTAAAAGATTTTGGAAAAAAAAAACTTTGAAATAAAATAAAAATTCTCCTAGATAATATTAATAAAATATTTTTATTGCCATTAATTATTTGTATATGCTCAAGATAAGGTACAACCTATGTATGAAATCTAAAAATCTAAAAAACTAATTATTTTTGGCATTTAGAGAAATCAGAAAAATATATTGAGTATACTAGCATTTTTTTGTTGCGATTCAAACTTACACATATGGCCTAGGAGTCTGATTTCTTCTATGGAGCATAACCTGGGCATATACAGTTAGATTTTGGACTTCAAATAGTCAATTGAAATCTCTTGGAGAGCTCTACAGTTTGGTACAGGTCTGACATGGTTTATTTGACGATATATTGATCTGAATTTTTTATGGGTTAATATTGACTATGATGACATTGCTCCTTTTAGGTGCATTATGTTTATGCTCATATTTCATTTATAAGGACCTTGAGCCATTGTGTGAGTTAGTTCTAAAGGATTTATTTGAGAGATGGTTTAGCCTGTGTTATCTCCTTGTGCATATTTTTTTATTATGATACCATTATGGTTGAGTTTAGGAGATGATTTTAATGGTCATATTTCTTGCATTAGGAATAATTATGATTTTGATCTTCCTGTGAGAGGCTTACATCCATGACTGGTTATATGGTATGGTTTGGGTGTTTTTATGGCTTCTTGTATGGGGTTTTATGGAGGAGATCATACTTGCCACACTTGGCATTTAAAGGTGTGTGTAGAAGGATATGATACATATTTTCTCTTTGGTCTTGATTATCTTCTTGGATGTTAGGTTATGACTTACATTGGATTTGAGATTTCTTGGAGATTTGTGATCACTAGTTTGTGTTCATGTGTGTGATGTGGGAGATGAGATGGTTGTTCCTTTATCTCTTTCCTTTATTGTTTGTGGAGAACATGGGAGAGTTTTGGAAACTTATTGTGAGAGTTGTGTTTGTAGGATATTGGTTTATATATTGCATATTATTATGGTTCTCCTTGATACTACATGGATTCAGTTCTATGAGATGTTATGAGTGGATTGATTTCATATTTGACATAACCATTCCAGTGGGAGATTCTTGGTGTGTAGCTGGCCGGTATTGCACTTGAGGTTTGTGGTTACAAGTTACAGGTTGGATATGTTGATATTGTGGGATTCACTTGGTATATATTGGAGGTATGGATAGTTGGAAGGGTTAGCACTTTTTGTGGGTGCTATTTCAGATATGGTTTTTATATCTGTAGATACATGTGATAACCATTGGACCAAGTGTTTGTTCTTTTGCATTTCAGTTGGTACGAGATGTATGATTCTTATGTGACAACTTGGGTGGCTTTCCCTTTGGATGGCTTCTATGTATGCCCTATGGTAGTGGAATAATAGGAGGTAGCAGCATTCATGTATGAGATGGTGGATACTTTGATTTTTTGCGGAAACCTGGGTGGAGAACATGGTGTACTTTGGTTCATTATGGTGTATGTCCTAGGAGGGATTGTTCCCTTGTTCATTAATGTGGCTATGTATTGACCCTTATGCAATGTATAAAACAAGTGGGAGATTGATGGGAAAATAGTGTTGTACACCTTGCACAATAATGTTTATTATTGTAATATTTTATTCTATTATTTATAATATTGCACCTACATGGATGTGCAATATGTAGATATTAACATGGAATATTCTTGAGGATTTGTGTTGTAACATTGTAGTATTATTGTATGTAGTTATTAAATATTGGAGAAATAAAATAAATATATTACCCAATATTGAATGTGGGTCAATGTGGTTAGGTAATACATGCTTTAATTTAATACCACTTGGTGGTTTTGTTGGAGCTTGTTTCTATAAAAGAAACCACAAGGGTATTTGTTGAGGCTGGACAAGTTAGCCAAGGTAGCATTTGTGATGGTTGGAAGAATGACATGGGATGTTTGGATTCATGCATGTTCACATGGAGTGCTTGGTTGTGGCTAGGGCTTTGAAGGATACCATGGTTGTATTGCAATGGTATTTTTTTGAATAATACATGGTGATGGATGCTTTTGGAGGCTTGGTTTTTTCCTTAATGAGGGTTATCGCAGGGTCTTGTGTGACATTTTTTTGGGTGTGTTATATATATATATATATATA
>MU228107.1:257252-271490 GCA_018584345.1 Thuja plicata
ATATATGTATATATATATATATATATGTATATATGTATATATGTATATATATATATATATATATGTATATATACCTTTTCAAAATATTGTATACTAAAGCAAAATGATATGTCAGTAAAACACTATATTGAAGAGTGTATAAGTTGGTAGGTATATCTAGTCGTGAAGTATAGTGTGTAGGCTGATATGAATATTAAAACTCTTGAAGACGCTTATAAGTTGGCCATCAAGATAGAGGAGAAGTTTATGAGAAACCAAAGATGAGAAGAAAAAATTAGAGGAAGAGGCTACGGAGGAAGAGGATGATGTTAATAGATAGAAACAAAAATATCAAAGTGAGGGAACCAATAGTTCTACTAGACCAGCCATTGAAGAAAGAGGAGGATATTAAAATAGAGGAGGTATATAAAATGGAAGAGGAAGATATGAAGGAAAAGGAGGAGGTTTCTTGGGTAAATATTTTATATCAATTTTGTGGTCATAAAAGTTGGGAGTGTCATGGGTTTCTACAGGAAGGATAAACAAGTATTAAAAGGAGAAATAAGATTGTGCAAGTAGTTAAAGAAAGTGTGGGTTCTCCTTCTCACCACAATGAGGAACCTAAGTCTAGAGAATCTTTACTATTAAATAGAGTATTGTTGAAGCTACAAGAGCATAGTCAAGAAACAATATAGCTAGGAGATTTATTCAAAAAAGGGTATAAGGAAAAAGGTAAGTGATTCAAACATAATATAGTCAATGGTAGTATTGATAATATTGTGGCTATTGAAATGGTGGATAAACTACATCTTTAGAAGATTACAAATTACACACCTTACAAAATTTCTTGGCTACAAAAGGAACATTAATTGTTGGTATATGAGAAAGATTTAGTTGAATTTAAAATATAAAATTATAAGGATAGTGTGATGTCTGATATCATGCCCATATATGTATGTCATGTATTTCTTTGTATGCCATACACGATAGACAAAATAACACTTAATACTTTAGACAAGGATAGTGCCAAACATGTACCTTGTTTTTGCTTTGTAAGAGAAAAAAGAGGAAAACCATTGTGGCAATAGTAAGGTGATATTAATAAGTAGGAAAGAGTTTGTAGATGGTCTAGAGAGAAAGACAATATTGTAGTAGCAATAGTTAAAAAGGAAAAAGGAAAAAAATGCATGAGGAAGAAGCTATAGAGATGGGAGAGGAAAGGAGTGAAAAAAAAGAAAAAAAAAAATAGTGATCTAGATTTTTGGATACAATTTACAACAATAGAGGAAGAGTAGATGAAGAAGCTTGAGGATTTGAAGAAAAATAGGGCAATGTAAGATATACAAGAACGTATTGCACCGTTTGATAAATAGGTTGTTGCTGTAAACGAAGAAGAGGTAAGATTTTCAAGAAATATTTTATTTTCTTTTGAAAAGTTAAACGATGAGAAATATGCAACAAAAAAAATTGTAATAATACTGGGGATTACTTTTTCAGTGATCGCCTTCAAGATGAATTTTTTTTTTATGAATAGTTTGGTCATAGAGGAAGAAATGATGAAATGATAAATGTTGTGCATTTATATTAGATTGTGAATGAATTTTTTTGACGTAGAGAGACAAATAATTTTTTTTTAGTTTGAAGACATGAAATTATTCAATATTGTTTATAATAAATCTTTTGCAACTGAAGGGATACGGGGAGTTTGGTGGCTAATAGTCAATAGTGCATGTGACTTATGTCAAGGTAACATAGTAGTTGTTCTATGATAATTGTTGAAGAAGCCAAAGAGAAGAACATAGTGAAACCATTATGATTTAATGACCACATGTGTAGGATCCTATTCTTTCTTTAGTCTCTTTCGAGAGTCTAATGCAAGAGCATCATCCACCCAGGTTTTTAGTTTCACATTTTTATTTGATTGTGTTATTTTGGTTTTTCTTTTGTTAGTGTCAAAGACTACCTATTGTAGAATAAAGAAACTTCATGTTGCTCAGGTAAGATTAGTTCGGATCAAGGGTTTTGGAAAGTAGCTCATTTCTTAAGCATGAAGGACCATTTTAGAAATGGTATTCAGTGTCCAAGAGAGACCAATCAAAGGGACAGGCGTATGCAGTCTCTATTGGAATAGAGCGACCGAAGGAAAGAAGATATTGATGCCTTGTTAGTTCTGTATTCAAGTTTAAGTGAATCTTGAAGGATCACATTTCATTGTAACTAACCTGAGTGTTTGTAATCTAGATGTTCAATTTTGTGTCTCTTATCTAGTTCTTGTTACAAAAGCATTGCAGATTAATAAATATAGCTTAATTTTAATGTAAGGCTTCCCTAATTCATTTCATTTTGTGTCTCTGAAATTGTTTGTGCTCAAATTTTAAGGAAGGCTACCATAGAGATAATTGGTGTTTACCCTTAAACAGTCTTCATTAGTTGTATCACTGTTCTCTATTTAAATTTATTGCCCTCTATGTGTGTGTAAGATTTCTATGTGTATTGTGTGAGTTAGCTACTCGCATATTTTTTTCTCAATTTGTATGTTTGGTTATTCTTTTTTTATAAAATTTATTAAGAGTTATTACGAAGAAAAAAAAAAAAGTTTTTTCACAAGCATTTATCATAAATTATATTGGTGTACATTATCATAGAGCTATATCATAGTTTTTGGTTGTTTTCAAATATTCTACTCAGACTCATAAAACAAGTTCAACTAATAATTCAATAAATTTCCAAATATTTCCAAACAATAAACTAAGAAAACAAAGAATGTAAATAATATTAGTTCACATTTTACTCTTCAGTCTCAAATGTAAATGTCTGGAATTGAAAGAATTCAATGTCATTGATACAAATTTGTAACAAAGAACAAATTACAAATTATAAAAAAAGGGCGATATGACCTCCTCACTGAAATATTAAATTTCATCAAATGGAGGAACCGTCTTTTAACATTTTCACCTTGTCTTTAAAATCTTACTAAATATCACATCTAAATAATTCAGGTTGTATTTCTCCACAGCACTTTTTTCAATCATTGCAACACGTAATACTAAGCTTTTAACAAAACTGCAAGCTCATGAGAAATTGAAAATTAAATTAAAACAGATTTCCTAAAGAAATTCCATATACATCCAAGCAAAACTATAGCCAATATCGTCGGTGGCATTATTTTATTTAAGAAAATCAATGAATTGTTGGAATATCAAAATGTCTACATCCTCAAACAGAAAAATCAGACAGACAGCTTTATGCAAAGAAAAGGAAATCTAACCCCAGGCAAATTTCTCAAGGAATTCTGCAATTATTAGCCTGGAAAACAAATAAATAGCAATACATCCTCAAAAGGCCAACAAAGCTTGGGATTCCAATTCATATTGGAAGCTAAATTTCTTGGAGTCATCTGCAGACCAAATGAAGATGCCCTCAAGTTTCTCTTTCTTCTTCAACCCACTACACGCCTCGAAGAACTTTTCTGGCGTGAGCCCAGTTGATGACTCATCGGTACCGAGACTAGCAAGTATTTTACCACCCTTATAATTAGATTCCTGAATCTCAAAGTAGCCGAGAAATTGTTCTACAGTGGTGCTTGTATCATAGCCATAGAATTGAAAGTTAACATGGTCAATGAAATCACCATATTTCTTCCACAATGCCATGTAATGTGACCGCACTGGGCCCTCGTCCTCGTACGGAGCAATGGACGCCACGGAGATCACTTTTTTCTGCTTCAACTGAACAATTAATTGACCAATGCACTCGGTAAATGTATTGGGATCTGAGTAGTCGAAATGCTCATAGTCGATGTCGATGCCGTCGAGATGGTATTCATTAGTTATCTCTGTCAAGGTCGAAACAGCATTGTGAACCCACGAAGAAACGCTCCACGGCATGAACTGAACAGTCGTTTCATTTTTTCCCACCACATCGCCGCCCAAGCTTACGACGATCTTTACGTTCTTGTGCTTCGACTTTATGTCGAAAACGTCGCTTGGGCGAAGAGTTTTCTTGTCCCAGAAGATTTTGAAGTTGCCGTCTGTTGGAAACGGAGAATGGCCGGCTCCGCTGTAGTCGATGGCAAATGACAGAATAAAGTGGAATTCTACGTCCGCAAGGATTGGCACGTCTGAGAACTTGATTTCGTTGCCATCGGCTCCTATGTACTCCTTGAATAATTTCGTGTTGTCACCTGCACAAAAAAATAAAACATCTCTTAAAATTTGCTTTACAATGACCGATGTTTATAATGCATTGCAATATGACAATTGCGAAGGCTTACATAGAGATTGCGGAACAAACAGAAAAATTAGGGCTACGAAGAGCTTAATGTAAATCTCCATGCTTGCCGAAGGTCAATTAATGGACAAGATGTTTAATTTGAATACCTGTCTCACCTTGGGCCTCTTATATATCGTTCATGTATTTCTTCGTTCCATTCAACGCGCATTAATGGAACGCTCTTTGTTTCTATCTTGTTGGCTCCTTATTTCTATCTTGTTGGCTGTGGATAATAATAATTCGATCACTGTTAGGCACTTGTCTTATAATCCGTAATCGCGTTAAATGAGAGAGATCCGGACAAGATCAAACTCGACAAATGAGGAATCGGTCGATGAGAGCAGGCGCTGGCGGAGATTTTTCTTGACTCACTTTACGGGTTTATCCGTCCTTTTTATACTCATTTACAATAAGAAAATACTCTCCATCGAATAACTTCGAAGTCTCAATTTCAAAACGAGTTGGAGAGGATTTTAAATAATAATATATTAGCATTCATTGTTTCAATATTATTCTATAAAATTGTTTACCATATAGATATACAAAATGGAAAGGAGAAGATTTATGTATCTATATTAATAGACACAATACATATAATTAATGTAGAAGTTCTTAAGATTTGGAGCATGGTAATTCTTTGTGCTATGAATTGCAACATATGATTATTGTAATTGTAAGACAATATATCATTTCAATTCTTCCATCTCTTTATATTTATATTTAAAACTAAAATAAATTAGAGTATGAAAGTAATCTAGAAAAATAATTTCATTAAAAAAATTGATATTTGTAATTATCTTGTAAATTAGAAACTCACTAATGTGAATATTGTGTATGCTAAATACTTTTCTTATAATATTACATTATGTTTCTCAAGATGACAAGATTTAAATATATGTTGTGAATTACCAACATTGTATATCTTTTCTAAATAATGAAACTAATATATAATATCTTTTATTTAAATCATTTAAAAATATAAATAATATTTATTAGTTTATCACTTACATATTTTACATAATTTTATATGATAAGTACCATCTATTTTATCAATTTATTACATCCATTTAGATCTAATTACAGTGATTGAATATCAAAACCATCAGATGGAAAACTATATGAAAGGTTTTTAATTTATATTTTGGATTAAAAAATGGAACTAAGAAGATGTAATAGATTTATCTTGAGGTTTGAAATTATTCTAAATATAATCATATAATGTAAAGTAGACCTTGTGTATCTTATGACATGTGGTCTTATTGTTGCCAAACTTTTAACCTTTTTCACCTTTGTTGTATGATAATGCTTCTCGAGATGGTCATCTTGAAACCCAATGTAGAACTTTTCTAAAGAAAATGGATCAAAAACAAATTATGATAATGAAAATGAAGCCTCTAGAGAACAATAAATCATCATAAAAATGAAAACAATGTAATACAAGTATTATCTATTTTGACTCATGAACTTTCTAATTAATCATGTACCTAATTAAGTTTATATTTGAATATGCGTCATTCAAATAAATATTCCATAGCATCACATTAGATTATATAAATCTAAGTACATTTATACAAAAGCATAGGTATCTATTAACACCATTGATATATTTTATCATCATTTAGCTAATCTAATAATCCTTTAGAGGAATTAGAGGAAAAAGAAATTAAAGGTTCCATTGCAGTTATGCCTAATATGGAAATCTAGGCCTCTATAGAAATCTATTTTGTATGAAAGGAAAATGGCCCATATATGGTAATTATAAATATTCAAATTACTGGGCCATCATAATATATACACATGAAGTTATTTCTATAAAAAATAAGACTCTATGGTGCCACATGGTTATTATGGTGTTTAAAACTAATATTCCTCCAATCTATGTGCATAAAATTATTTATACTAGCGCTTGCACCAAAAGGAACTACAATGGGTCATTGATAGTCATAATGTCTTCAAGAGCATGGAAATCCAAATATGAGGGAACTAATATGTTGAAGAACACGGATAGGTTAATATGAGCGAACTGCTTAAGACTGTTATGTAGTCCTCCTTATTTTCAAGGAAGACAACCAAAGTCCTTAAACAAACAAAACTTCCCAAGAGAAAAGAAGATTTTGTAACCCACCAATTAACATTTTTAAATGATTTCTCAACAACAAGTAATGGCCACTTACTAAACAATCAATAATTAAGATACCAAAATAAATTGGTAAATGTTTCTCAAATGATAACATTCTTTTGGGGGATGGTTCTATTTCTAAAGAAAAAAAATCTTAAGAGCATTCCTAATAAATATGAACGTGCCTCTAGCTAATAGATTAGTCCACCTAAAATTTCTATTTTCTTTCTAAATACTCCATAAAGTAGGCAGACTAGACTTGTGGTCATTCTTGGTTGTCGTATTGCATAACTTCCTTCCACCCACCTTGGCTTGCCACTTTGTTTGAATGTTGTATTGATTTTTTGGCTAAACCTTATAGACATACTCTATTATAAAAATTTTGGATGGAAAAGGGTTTTATTGAGCCAAGTGAATATGTCACATTAGATTAAGGCTTCTCTATAGAATTTAGTACTATACACTATCATCTTATTTAATGTTCCAAAGAAATTGTGGTAAAGATGGAATAGATCCATAAAAATGGTTTTATGAAGTGGTTAAGAATCCAAGAATAGAATTGGCATATTGTTGCTTGGGACAAAGTTTGTATGTTGAAGATATTTTGGGGGTTGTCCATCTAGAAGATTAAGGAATTTAGTAAAGCCCTTATGGCCAAAGAAAATTGGAGTAATATTAAAGAAAGAAATGAATGGACTTATATTGTTAGCAGTAAATACCTTTCTGTTTAATACCATTTTCACAAATTTTTGGCTGACAATAGACCTAAGGTTTCCTCCTCAATCCTATGAAAATTCATTTCTTAATTTCCAAATCCATTATTGGTCTAGGGCTTAGATGGTGTCTGCGAGAGAGACATGAGATGCTCTTTTACGATGACTAGTGGATTGGAGATTATCTCCTAGCTCTCTTTTGTTGCGGTGGCCAACTTATAGATCTTTATATTTAATAGTTTTTTGACTTGGTTGATAATAATATTCATAGTGCCAATTGGGTGCACCTCACTTCTCTCAAGCCTTCTTTGGCTTCTATCCAAAGTTTTTTATATAAGATTCATATTATGTTGGTGACATTGAAGACTCTACTAGTTAGACTAGCTCCTCAAACAAGGTTTGTTTTTCAGTCTCCAATGCCTTTAGGACATAGAATGAGGTTTATTATTGTTAATCATTTTGGGCTATGCTTTAAAATTTAGTTTTAATCTGTAAAGATAATATTTTATTTCTATCTCCAAGTTCATAATAAAATTCTAAGATCGACAATCTTTGTAAGAGGGGTTTTTCATTCCTAATTAGTATTTTTAATAAAATTCAAAGCCAAATATTTCTTCCATGTTATCTTTGGGTGCTCTTATACCATAGATATTTTGGGTAAACTTGAATCTCTATTCTATCTCTTGGATTTTCTTTTCTTCATTTTCTAGTTGTTTTAATCAGTGGGTTCATCCTTTCTCAAAATATTCAATTTTCTTTCTTGGTAAATTTCATTAGGCCCCATTTAGCTAGGGGATTTTGGAAAGATATGAATAATCAAATCTTAAAGAATAATGTAAGAAAGTTCAAGATGGGTTGGTGTGCCAAGAATCCCCAGTAGGGTGGATTAATATTAACACTAAATAGGATAGTTTTTGTGGGTGAGTGGCATGTGATCATAATGGTATGTTTGTCTTGATAGTTTCCCTCCCTCTCAAAACTCAGAGAAACTACTTAGCTGATAGATATGAAACCTACATTGGTCTTAAAAAAAGTTTCTAATTGCTTTACTAAGTTTTAGATTTAAAGTGATGCTTTAAACATCATCTATTTCTTAAAGGATGTTCAGACAACTAGTTGGACAATAAAAGTTTTATTTTGGATAATACAAGTGTGTTAAGTACAAAGTACCAAGGAAATATAGTGTGGGGCTAATGACTTTATCCCCATGGATATGAAAATTTTGATTTCAAATCTTTCTAATTTGATGACATCCTTGGAAATTATGGCTCTGCACTATATATTTTTCCAAAGGGAATTAATGACATGTTCTCTCCCCATTATGGTGTACAATGCTAGAGTTTATTTATACTAAGTCATTAATATGGTGAATTGTGTTAATGTTTGTAGGTTCAGTCATATGATCATTTAGAATATAATAATATATGTTGATTAATAATAATATATTATATATGTTATGTTATTATTAATAATATGAAATTTAATATTCAATATTAATCTAGGGTATTATTCTAAATTAATATTTGATTAATGAAACATTATAAGAATTATTAAATTATGAATAATGGGAAGATCCATGTCCTTTAAGGACATGCCTCTCTAAAGGCATATATACATAATCATTTTTCATCATATTAATCTCAATAATAATGAATAGACATGTCCCATGAAGGGACATGTCTCTCCTAGTGTCATTCCCAATATAAATGAAATAGAGATTGTTACATTTGAAAAAAAACATACAACATAGAGTGCTTTACATTTTCAGCTATTATAAAACTTACAATAATATCATAGGCAGACTGCAAATGTAAGAGAGTAGTTTGTTGATGGTGAATATGTGACTGTCTCTGAACATATAGTCTTAGTAAAAGAACCATATCTCATGAATACACCGTTGGATGTTTCTCAAGTTTGGATATGTTGATGACAAAACATTTTTTATTAATCTCACCAGAACGATTGGAGAGAAAGTGTGGTTTTAAAAAGTTATGACAAATTTTGTATGGGTCTATGTGAAATTCCTGAAAGTGGCTTTCATTAAAGAGATATATTAATTTGTTATGATCATGGTCAAACATTAACAAAGAAGCACATCTTCATGGAAGGGTGTCTATTTATAGAAAGTAAGAATTGATTATTGAGTGTCAACTCTCTTGGATCAATCAATTCATTTCACAAGAAGATATGAGAATTGTTCAACGATATAGGATTGGGAATTGTACATTGTGGGGGCGGGGAATAATAACCAATGTTAAATTTCCATTTGAACCATCCTTAGTGGCAAGATAATTCAAATGGGAGATGTCTCTCAAATAATCTGAGAAGGTTTTTTCTGATTTGATGTATATGGACATTGATTGAATAAACTTGTTTCAGGGATTTGATGTGCAGGTAAGTATCTATTATCCTTGAATATTAAATTTATCTACTCATTGGAGTGTCTCTCTCATCTATATTTATATACATACTATAAGAGATATTTTCCTTGATCTTTTCCAGGGATGCTCTTGCACAAAAAGAAGATTGATATCAGATTCATAGGGATTCTAACACTTCAGAGGTAACTTTGGATGAGGAGCTCTAAAGATTGATATCATATTCAAAGGGTCTGCCAATTCATCTTAAGAAATCTTGGATAAAAGGATCAACAAATTGATATCCGCTCAATGAGTTCTTCTTTATGAGAGAAGTTTGACATGAAATCTCTTACTTTTATCCTCTGTGTTGAGGCATGATGAATGTCATGTGTGATATTCCATCTTTTGAAATGGGCCTACCCCCTGTGTACATCATCAGGAAGTGACGAATTCCAAATCATTATCACTTGTATTTGTTAGAGTTATTGGAAGGTGATGACCTGGCAATAACTTGACCTTCTATTGTGATAGACATTGTGTGATGGCTCAAACAAAGCACAATAAATAATTTCCAGCATGGTGGATTCAGTTCCTTTAAAAGCCCATTAACCCTCTATTGTGATAGACATCATGTGATGGATGAAATAGATCACAATAGATGATTTCTTGAATGGTAGATTCAGTTTTTTAAACAAACTATTGACCTTCTATTGTGATAGACATTATGTGATGGTTGAAACATATCACAATAGATGATTTCTTGCATGGCGGATTCAGTTCCTTAAATAGACCATTGACCTTTTATTGTAATAGACATTGTGTATGCCTAAAACACATCAAAATAGATGATTTCCTACATGGTGGATTCATTTGCTTAAATAGACAATGGACCTTCTATTGTGATAGACGTCATGTGATGGCTGAAACAGATCATAATAGATGATACCTTACATTAAGGATAGATTACGTATGGAAATTTTTGAGTTATGGTGAATATAATGAGATTTGATATTCTTGGTCAGACCATATCTCTTATTATCATGATGAGGTGATATCTTCTCCCTTAAAAGTAATGGTTCTTTTGTGAATTGCATTTTGATATATTTTATCTTTTCTAGCTAAGAGGGAGTGTTGATTTTTTGTGTTGCTATGGTGAGGGTCATAGGTGTTGATATGGGAGACCACTACACATTCTAGTTGATCATCCTCCCTAGATAAGAGGGAGTGTTAATGTTTGTAGCTTCAATCGTATGATCATTTAGAATACATATAATATTTGTTGATTAATAATAATAATATATTATATATGTTGTATAATTTTTAATAATATGAAATTTAATATTAAATATTAATCTATTATATCATTATAAATTAATAATTGATTGATAAAAAATTATAAGATTGATTAAATTATAATCAATGGGAAGTGACATGTCCTTTAAGGACATGCCTCTCTAAAGGAATATCAATTGTCATTATATTATTCTTAATAATAATCAATAGACAAGTCCCATGAAGGGACATGTCTCTCCTAGCCTCATTCCCAAAATAAATGAAAGAGAGATTGTTGCATTTGAAAAATACATATATCACTAGAGTGCTATTATATTTGTAGCTATCCTAAAACTTAACAAATTGGAATAGTTTCATCATCTCTATGGTTGAAGCTTCTCCCTTTTTTGTCTCTACACAACATGGGTAGCAATAGGAAGAAGGTGGAGCTCACTTCCTATCAAACGTAGTAGGAAAATCCCCCTATGTCATGCCCAAAAGTTGGGCAAAAACACACGAACAATTTTTTTTTAAAACTCACTAATACAGGATACCAAAAAGAACACAAGGGTAAGCATGTGCACGCAAAATGGTGTAAGGGGTAAATGAAAACCAGAAAAGGTCTCAAGGAGAGGAATAGCTTTCACAGCTATCCTAAGGGATGGCTAAAGTTCCAAATTGGAACTGCACGCAAACTAAGGTGGTTGATCGAAAGTCAACTAGAGTTGACCAAAATTCAACAATACATTGAAAAAGGTGAATGGTACAACTAGGGTTTGTTTAAAACCAAAGGAAGAGTCATACATGCAAATTGAGATAGTTTGACTAAAAGTCAACTAGGGTTGACCAAAAGTCAACCATATCTTGAAATACGTGAGGAAGGGCGTCAAGGGTCTACTAAGTGCTAAGGAAGTCAAGGGCGCGCAAAATGAGACAGTCAACTAAAAATTCAACCCATGTTGACCAAAAAGTCAACTATCTCCGAAAGGCATGAAACTGAAATCTAAGGTTCCAGAGACCGTAAGGAGCACTGGGTTCCAAAAATTGAGACCAACAGACAAAGTTTGAACTAGGGTTGACCGAAGGTCAACCATGTACGTCATGGGTCAAGGGTAGCGTTAATGTCCCTAAAAGGTGCATAACGTGAAACTAAGGGGATGATAAGACCCTTTAGACAAAATAAAATCGTTACAAGAGTTTTTTTTTTAAATTAAAAAGGGTGGTTAGATTAAAAATTACTAACAATGAGAGATTTACTAACGAATAGACAAATCTTTTAAAATAAAATGATAATAATCATATACCTATAAATCAATAACTTCATTATAAATAATAGTCTAATTATCAATCTAATTGAAAATGACATCAGAATATTAGTTTAAAAGTGATATTATAAAAAAAAAACTAAAATCTATACTATAACATATTAAACCATATCTTCATTTTTAAAAAAAAAAATCTAATTTAATAAAAGTCTTATTATATAAAAAAAATACATCTAAGCTTTTAAATGACAAACCTAATTAAAATACACCTAAATTAATTTATTATACAATCTCTTAAATACATTTCTACACAAACAAATCTACTAAAATCTAATCTAATCTAAAATTATCTTTCAATCCAATTCCTATAATGTAAATCCTAAACACAAATGTTAAAGTAAACATTTAAATAAGCTAAGCAGGCGATAGAAAATCTAAACCCTAAGTGAAGGGTGAAATCGGCGGATGGAATAACAGATGGCGGCGTTCAAACAAAGTCGCAGAGCGACCGCGCAAGAAGGGGACGGGCGGTGGAGATGGGCGGAGGGCGGCAGACGAGCCGCGCAGGCGGAGCATTAAAAGAACCAGCGACAAAGATAGGGGTTCCGACATGGTTGTGGGTGGGGAGCCGGCGGAGCGACGCTCACCACGCCACTGCTACCCATAGTGGTGGGCGGCCAGCTACGGCCGACGCCACTCACCCACTGTGGTACCCAGTGGAGTGGGGGCGGCGCCTGCACGGCCACCACTGGTGAAAGGGGCTAGGGAAGGGCTTCGGCCCTCCCCGCCCAACCATTCTTTTAAAAATATTTTTTTTTAAAACAAAAAAAATTCGCACAGCGCCAATGCGGTTAGACTTTTTTTTAAAAAATTTATTAATTTATTTATTTAATAAAGACTGCAATGAATAATTCATTTTAAATACAAGCTAATAATGAATAATTTATGTTTATAGTTTTTTTTTTTTTAACTGGTGAAAAACAAACTAAATTCTCTGTATAACTGAAAACAACAAGCTTTAAATAATATTTTTTTTAAAAAAAATTTACATGGTTGCATTTGATAATTTATGCTCATCCTAATGGCAAGATAAAATATCGATTTCGAGCCAAATTTTTTTGACTAAATTTTCCAGATTTTATATAAAAAAAATATTAAATGAGAGGAAGGTATTAATTTCTCATTTCTATTTACTCAAGAACACTACAAAATTAAAACATGAATCTATTTTGTTATGCATAAAACAACAGTGACATTTCAAGGAACTCCAAACTTAATATACAATAGAATGCGTTTGCACTTATCAAATTAAATTTCTATTGAACGTCCATTTTAAAATATGATAATAAATTTACAATAATATATGTCTACAACTACAAAATGGTCTTAATACTGAAATTGCAACACTGAAGGTTTCCCAATAAATTATAAGTTACAATATGAAAATCTTTTCGGTCATGCTCTTTCCCACATAAGGGTATCATGCATCTTCGATATCCATTAGGTACCTAAAAACAAGGTAGAATGAGGTTGACCATGGAGGCTCACCTCCCAACCTAGGCCTTTACAAGGCCACCGCCAAGCTTGGGGATCCAATCTGGAACAGTTTACAAACAGAAACACTCAACAAGCAGGAAAAGAAAAAGGAGTCCCAACACAAGAAAACTTCCCAATAGCAGGATAAACAAGAGGAAGTATCTCCATGAGACATTCCAAAAATAGGGGTAGTGGTAGACCTCACTGAAGGAGAAATCCAAGATCACAAATAATGCACAAGCCTCACATGGACCTGATAAGGACCATCTTTACAAGATGTTGTCCTGGATAACCTCCTTATACCTCCTAAATGCCCTCAGGCCCATCTTGGCTTCATGGGTATCATGTTACCGCAAGTTTTATCTCTCCACACATGGGAGACTCTACATTTAATAGGAATCATTTCCACTACCCCTCCAAGGCTACTCTACCCTCCCAGGGGTGAGTGTACCTTGAAGACCCATTCAAAAATCAAACACATAGTAAACACATTGAGAAACAAAAATAAAATTTCCAACAAAATAAAAGCTTCAAGAAAACCATAAAACTCCATTAATGGAGTCCTTGAGCTCAAGAACACACATAACATAACAATAACTTAAAAATAATTCCAACCTTGATCCAAGCTATGGTATAAAGAGGACTGGTGTTGAGCTATCCTTCCTAAGCTTCCTTCTCCAAAGGCTCCTTCAAACTGGATTCTGTCTCTAAGGGTAGAGAGT
>MU228107.1:287028-306027 GCA_018584345.1 Thuja plicata
GTAACATAAATAGTAATAATAGCATTACTATCAATAATCACCAAAAATGCCTTTTTACACTGACATCGATCACACCACATGAACAAAAGGTAATTATTGAACTTTATGGGGCTTTGGGTTTTGTCTTTCATAATCACACAGGTAACTTGAAAATGCCAACACATGATCGAGGATAGATACGTAATAAAGATTCCAACCTGGCACATTTAGACAATTGTCTTCATTTCTCCCTCAATGATAGACTGAGTCATCAGGGGTAAATCACCAACTAACAACCAACTATTAAGCTTGGTTTGTTTTATCCCCATTGCCGCCAATGAGTCAGCCTCCGAGTTTCCCTCCTTGTAGGTATGGTCTATAGATATATGTTGGAAGCTATCTAGAAGCTCACAAACCTCCAAAATAATGGGACTAGTTCACCACCCAGCACTCACACCACTCTTAACTACCTCTATTATTACTTTGGAATCACCTTCGATTTCCAGCTGTCTAAAGTTCATCTATTTTGCAAGTTTAATCCCCCAGAGAAGAGAAGTCCCTTCCGCCTGGGTGACAGTATAGTTATTGATAGGTCTCGCATAAGCTAGAAGGCAAGTGCCATGGTGGTCTCTCAGCACTCCTCCCCCACCATGCCCAAGGTTGTTAACTGCCTCATCAAAGTTTAATTTTATCCTGCCTCTAGGAGGGGCAGTCCATTTGGTGGCTTTTCTGACATTCATTTTAGTGTTGTCAAACTTGGAGAACCCACTCAGGAGGTTCCAACGTTCTGCTATCTTAGTTTCCTAGATAGCAGGAGGGCTAGAGGGGAGCTTCCATTTAGCCATCCTGACATTTTCACTCAGCAGCTTAGTTCTGATATGGAGGTAGGATTTAGGATGGATGCCTGTCTCCCTGAATATCCTGTTGTTCCTTTCTTTCTAGATGGACCAGCATATGTGCGGGGGAAGCATACGCCAGATGAGTTGGAGCAGAGGGTGGTTTGAGGGGGATCTCCATTTAACGAATTGGTGCATCTCACAACCAAGGACCCATGAGATACCCAACCTATCAAAAATTCCATGCCACATACAAGTAGCATAGTCATAGTGGATGAAGAGGTGATTAACTATGTCTTCCACCTTCTCACAAAGGATGCATCTATTAGCCATTGAGAAGCCTCTTTTAGTGAGATTATCTTGAGTTAGGATCTTACCATGCATAAGGGTCCACCAGAAAAAGTTTATTTTAGGTGTGAGTTGGGGGATCCACACTTTCTTCCAATCCCCTGGGTTGCATTCTTCCTTAAGAAGTAGGTTATAAGCTGAACTAACAGTGAAATCCCTAGACTGGGTGGGGGTCAAAATAATAGAGTCTTCAACCTCAAAAATTTTGATACTAGTCAGGATGTCCATAAGCTCCTTTGCTGAGTGTTGCAGATCCGGTCTGTCCCTTAATTGATTAGGTATATCAGTCCAAATTCTTTCGTTGGTATAGTTGGAAGCTCTAAGGCCCATGGTAGGTCAAAGGATATCCATAATAGGTTTTAATTTATTACCCAACTGAGGTTGGTTCATGATCCAATGGTCATTATAGAATCTAATGGATCTACCATTTCCAATTTTCCAAAAATCCCCTCTGGCTAGGAGGGCCTTACACTTGCATATGTTTAACCAGAGTTTGGAACCACTAGGGTGGTTGCTGTTATGGAACCCAGATCTGTAGGGGTGGCCTTGAAGATATTTGGTTTCCATAATTCTGCACCACTCTGCTTTTCCCTCAATGAGCTTCCAAGCCACCTTAGTAGTAAGGGCCTTGTTCATCAGACCGATTTTCCTGAGGCCAAGACCACCCAACCATTTTGGGAGGTAGACAGTGTCCCAGTTGACAAGTGAGATCCTCCTTTTTTCTTTAGTCCCTGCCTACAGAAAGGTTCTCTGAATTTTTTCTATTTTTTCGGCCATATTGCTTCTAATTTTGAATAGGGATAGAAAGTAGACCGGGATCCCCTAGAGGGTAGAAGCAACCAGTTGGAGTTTGCCAGCATTGCTTAAAATCTTTCCTTTCCAACCAGCAAGTTTCCACTGGGTTCTTTCCAGGATAGAGTTCCAGAATTCAAGGGAAACTTCTTTGACCATGAGAGAGAGGCCAAGGTAAGTCGAAGGGAGTGAGGCTACCGAGCATCTCAAAATTTGCAGCACCTTATTTTTCATATCCACTGGAGTATTGAAGAAGAATAGCTAGCTTTTTTGATGATAAAATTTCTTACATAATTAAATCCAAAAACATTTATGCATTCATATGAATTGTTGAAATATTATACCTCTGAATATGAATATATGAAATAATGTTATTGATACCATATATGGTCATTTTTCAGTATTTATGTGGGTTATCTTATAGATTAATATCCTCAAGAATAGAGGCTTGACTACACCAAATAGCCAAAGTGTTGAAGTAAATATTTCCATGACTCTAGATTTTGCCAAAGGGGTTAGAGATATAAAAGAGGATCATGAACATAGAATTAGGGCTTTGGAGGATAAAATTTGCAAAGTTCTTGAAAATTTAGGACAGTTGTGGTATTCAATTACACTTCTATGGAGAATGGTTTAGATAGAGTTAGGAGGCTAAATGCCTAGGCCAAGAAAATCCATGGTATATCAAAGGGTGCAATTGATTCACTAACTTCAAGAGTTAAATCAAAGAAGTAGATCACAAAATTTTGGTGGCCTTTGAGTCTCTTTCAGAACCCACCACAAAAATTTACAACAAGGACAGGGGTGGTCCACCAATTGATAATGTTATCAACAAGGTTCAAATCATAAATGATGAATTGATTGAAAATAATGAAAGTTTACTAAAAAATCATTAAGGTATTTGGGGCTCTGTCCTCTTTTATTTTTTAATTTCTTTGTTATAGTCCTGTATCTAGTTTTTTGTTAGTTTTTTATTACTATTTTGTTGTAGAGGAGTTTCACATCCCTTCCAAATCTATTTTTCTTTAATAAAAAATACTAGAACTAGTCATTCCTATGATATGGTCATTGATGATCCTCCAAGCATACTTACCCCTTGCTAAGGCTAGATGAGGAATGAGTCCATACAAATAAGGAAAAATATTTAGCCACCTAATATGTGTTAAGAAATCATGTAACCAAGGCTCATATTTGCTCATTGTCAGGCTGATACAAAAGGATAAATAAAAAAGCCATGATACCTTGAAAAATGAAATAATAAAACTAAAAAATCCTTATTGCATATAAATTAGATCAAGTAAAGCCCTCTCGAATAAAAAATAAATCCTAAGTACCAAAACATCCAAGTAATTTTCAAAACATTGAAAACAATAAAATGTAAATAACATATACATTGGTCCAAATCTAGAAAATGTGCATGTATAGATCTAATGAGTTGTAAACCACCATTCCAACTTTCTTTAAATCATGAAATTGGGAGATATATGAGTAAATTTATGCTCTTAGAATTTGAAATTGAATATTTGAATCTTACAGTACGTAGCAAAAAATTAGAGCTAAATATACTTAGAGACAAACATAATTGAAAAGTTCTTAGACATAGATTTCTAGTAATATCTTGTTTTCTTAATTTTGTCAAAAGTTATGATTATTTTTCCAAAATAGGTAAAAAACCAGAAAAGTGATCATAGTTTTTTTTTTTAAGAAAAAATGGCTAAGCCATTATAATTTTTATTATATAAATCTATTTCAAAGGCTCGGGAGGGAAAGAAACAGACAAGAACACCCTCCATCCTTGCCATTGCATACATATACATGCATTAGGCCCAAAAGACTAAATTCTAACAACTGTAAATCCCATTACTAGTCTGTGATCAGAAAAGGTTTGAAACCCCACATATCTTGCTAATAGCCAACAAAACACTCGCTACAGTAATATGCTACCATTCCCGATAGAAAAGCCCCAAAGTTCAAAAAATTACAGCAGCACAGACAGCTACTAATCCTAACAACAAACCCTCATTGTATTGAAAGCGACTGATAGTTCTTGTGAAGAGGGCACTGGACCAAAATTTATGACTCTAGAAAATGAAAGAGAGACTCAGAAGAAGATCCCCCAATCCTTTGGACATCTAGTCAAAAGACCCGTTAGACCCTCTATATATGACACCAAAATCTATCAGAAACAATCGCGAGAATGAAGACTATACAACTGAAAAGGCAGTAAAAATTCTGACACATTTACCTCCATTAAACAGGCCAAAACCAAAATTGGACTAAACTTGAAATTCCCCAAAAAATATCTCCCATATGATCAACACTTTGGTTTGACCTTGCCATGGTAGTGGCACGGACACTTGCAGAGACGGCTGGAGGAGACTGATTCTGAAGATGAAGGTGAGGAATCTGAGGCTAAGGAAGCTCGAACATCAAGCACCATCAAACCATTGTCATTCAAAAAAGTAAGAATGACTACTATGCTTTCAAATAGATTATATACATCCACCATGATAGTGGTGGAGATAAATTCCACTAGAGGGCCTGTGCTTCTCGTAAAAGTTGTAGAATCCTTAGTTGTGATGTCTAGCTTGAAAGAGTTGTAGAGTTTCACAAATTCTAGGTCCCTATCCAATTGAATAGGAGGAAATAAACCCCCTAACCAAGCTTGGGAGTCTCTAAGATTGTAATCCAAAATAGCCTTATGAATGGTTCTAGCAGTCACAAAATCAGGATTTACCACCCTCGTTGTGATTTCCATAAATAGAATATAATCTTGTGTGAGGTCATAAAAATTTGACAACAAAATAGAAAGCACCTGAGAGTGAAGAATGTTGCGGGGTGAGGAGGGGAAGAAGATGTATTTTCCTATAGCTACATCCAAAATATCTTGGGGAAGAACTTTTAATGTGACCCTCATGTGACGCTGAATGTAGTCATCCAGAATAGGGCACTCCCACTTGAGACTTGGAATCTGAATTCACTAGTTAAAGGGATGATACTCCATCCTAAGAGAAAATTAAAATCGAAGAGACCCCTCATCTGTAAAAAAAACCACAAAGCCTGAGGAAGAGATCTCAAGCCATGGAAAAACCAGACAGAGAACCAAGAAAAAATGGAGGACTTTGTGCAGAGGGTAGAGGTTATATAGCCGACGCCATGAAGAGAGATGATGAAAGATAAAAAATGGCTAGGCCCATGTGATAAGAGAGCCCATAATACACTTGTTAGATTCACACCCAAGCTACCAAAAATAAAGTTACCACCTCAGCAAATAATACTAAATAATCTATGCCCACATGAGTGAAAACATGAATCTACCCTGAGTACCTAGCCAAAACACATGAAAAACTACTAATGAATGCACACATAAGACTCTCCCAAAGAAGGCCACGTAAGTGAAAATAAATGAGTCTACCAACCCCTCCCACAAAAAAGGAGATACCAATCTAGCTATGATGTCACAACACCCAAATGACAAATAACCAATGCAGCTCCCACAACATATAATAAATTTGTGCTATAAAAAGTACAAACCCAAATGAGACATCGCTTGTAATATATGCTTTCTAAATTGGCTGAATGACATCATGACCTCGAAAACCAAAATACGCATGAGGAACAAAGGGCCCAATAAGAGCCTCACACATCAAGTAGATTGAAAAATGTTTGTAAACTGTCAAGCCTCACCCCACTTAACAAGAATACACCATTTAGACATACGCGCGATGCTACAAAAACCCCTAAAAAAGATGAATACATACAAGAAAGAAGTTGGCCATTATGACACTGAACGTCAAAAAATGTGGAGCCTATCTCCCACCTTGCACTCAATCCACTAATTAAGGGCTCAAAACACCTTCACCGGGGAAATCTCCATACTAAACCATTCTACTTCTTTAACCACAATCAGAGCCTGAGCTAAGGTATCATACTCCCAAACGGTTGAGCCACATATTAATATGACTCCCTGTATAGCTAGCCAATCTACTAGCCCATTCGCCTCTCTATAACAATGGGAAATCTTGTACTCTGTGAACTAGAGAAGAATCTTCCTGGCATTATCAAAAATATAGTTAATCTCCCAATTTGGAGAAGCTTGGAGTGAAAGGGCTGAAGTAATAATTTGAGAATCCCCTTTAATATGAATATACTTAATTCCTTGGGAAATAGCAGTGGAGAGCCCCAAAAACAAATTCCTATCCTTAGCGATGTTGTTAGACCCAACTATAATTTTAGAGGTAACTGCACTGACTACTGCCAAATCTGAATCCCTAAGAACCAAACCAACTCCAAATTCCCCTAGGTTTCCCTTGGAGGCCCCATCAAAATTAAGCTTTATAAAGCCTTGGTCTGGATGTATCTACTTAATATCCTTTCGGATATCTATTTTATCTAGATTGTTTGCCAAGGAGGACCCCTTTAAATGGGATAGTTATAGAGCTCCACTCATTAAGGATTCTAGAATCTTGCGAGGTGAACATGGAAGAGATGATCTAACAACAGATTTTCATACTTGGGCAGATGAACATAACTCATTCCTAAAAATCCTCTTATTTCTTTCCCACCATATACTCCATGTGACCGCTGCTAGAATGACTCTCCAAATGTGGCCAAAAAAAGAGTCTGAATATAAAACTGGCCGCTGCTCTAGAAGATGAGATAGGGAGTCAGAAAAGGGACCTTGCCAACCCAATTTACCTAGAATACAATAGCAAACCTCCTACACAAAAGAGCAGGAGACAAACAAATGGTTAACATCTTCATAACTAGATTTGTAAAGTACACAATTTTTTTTTTTGAAAATGCAAATTCTGTGAAGGCGATCACTAGTAATGACTCTGCTAAGTATTGCCAACCAAAGAAAATGCCCTACTTTAGGAAGCACAATCGGGTGCCAACAAAACTTAAAAATATTCTCCTATGGATGTATGCCATGCTTCTTCAGATGCTGATAACCCAGCTTGACTGAATACTTCCCATTCAGTGCAGCTGACCATATGAGTCTATCACTAGTGAAGTTAACATATAATTACCTCTGATCCAACTAACTTTTAAGGAGCATGAATTGATCCTGAGGAATGTCAATCTGCGAAAAATCTCTCCAAACTACCTTGCCTTGTAACGACAGAGTAGAAATCTCAAAATATTTATTAACCTGACAGCCCCATGCCTACTGAAAGACATGTTTGGTTAAAAGAGTTAAGCCTAGAGTACAAGAACTAGGTGTCATACCATTCCATGAGTCATCCTAAATATCTGCTTGATCTCCTAAATTAATGAGCCATGAAAGTTGTGGAAGGATAACTTGGCAAAAATTGAGAACAAAGTTCCACATCGTAGAACCAGAAGGAGGGTTCCTAATAGTAAAAATGCAAGCATGATCATGCGAGTCCAAATATTTAAGACAGTTTATCCTCACCCAAAGAGAGCATGGCTGATTATATATTTTCCAGGCAAGTATAGACCCTAAACTTAAATTCCTCGAATTAATGTCATGAATTCCTACCCCCCCCGCAATCTTTAGGGAATAAGAGATTATCCCATGAAACTATAGGTATCTTTGAGGCCCCATCCAGACTACCTCTCCAAATAAAATATTTAAGGTTTCTTCTAATCTTATCAACAACCAACCTCGGAGCCCTTAACACAGACATAATATATTTCAAGATAGAAGAAAGAACTGACTTAACAAGGAGGATTCTACCTACGAGTGAGAGCCATCTAGCTTTCCAAGAGGCAATGCAGTCTGCAATGGATTTAAAAATATTATCCCATAAAGCAGCCTTGGAGGAACCTTGAAACAGGAGAATACCCAGGTACTTACTGGGAATGAAATCCACATCAAACCCTAATAGATTTATGATATCCTCTTGTGTCTCCTTGGGGACCTAGAAGAAAAATATCTTAGATTTTGAGATGTTAAGCTTCTACTCCGACAGCTTACAGTAAATTGTCAAAATATCTAGAATGGCTCCTGCTTCCCTGATAGAACCCTCTGAATATAGCAAAGAATCATCAGAAAATAGGGTGTGGGTAACTGATAGCCACAATTTATGCAAGGAGATGCCCTTTAACTCCCCTTGCACTTGTTTGAAACTGATAAGCCTATTGAGGCCCTCAGCCATGATTATGAAGACGAATGGAGACAGAGAGTCCCATTGCCTAATACCGTGAGCTAAAGAATAGAAGTTGACTGGAGATCCATTAATCAAAACTAAGAACTTATCCCCCTTTACACACGCCATGATTTATTTGATCCATTTATAGTTAAAACCCATTTTTACCATAATCAGTTTGAAAAAATCCCAATTAACTCTATTGTAAGCTTTCATCATATCCAGTTTCAAAACCATAGCCTGTAACCTCTGGACCTTGATCAAGTGAAGAACATCATGAGCTATCATAGCCCATTCCATGGTATCTTTCCCTAGGATGAAACCCCCTGCTGGTCTGAAATAGTTCTAGGGAGAATTTTCCCAAGACGGATTGAGATAGATTTAGTAATGATTTTATAAATCATGTTACACAGAGAGATATGTCTATAATCAACAAAAGAGCTAGGGTGAGGACCTTTGAGAATCAACATACTAAGAGTATTTTTAAAGGCTCTGTACATAGATGAATGTCTCCTAGACTCCTCTACTACCTCCCAAATATCCTCCTTCATAAATTCCCAACACTGTTGGAAGAACAAAGGAGTAAGACCATCTGGGCCCGAGGCTTTATCAGCTTTCATGGCGGACACTGATGAATTGATTTCGTCAATAGTAAAAGGGTGAAGTAGGAAACTATTGTCTATCTCTAATACTATAGATGGGATATAATGAAAATCTTCCTGAGTTTGTTCTAAAAGATCATCCAAGGAAGAAAGGAGATCGTGAAAGAACCGTACTACTTTCACCTAGATATCATGCTCTAAGGAGAAAATTTTATTGTGAGCATTGTTGATTAGAAATATGGCCTTCTTTTGTCTACTTACCTTAGCTGAAGCATGAAAAATCTTGTATTTCTATCTCCCTCCGACAACTAGAGTTCCTTGGACCTTTGTAGCCAATACACCTCTTCCCTGAGCAGTATTTCATCCATTCTAACTTGCAATTTCTTCTGAGATTCATAAACCTATTTGTCCAGCTCATGGTGAAGGATGTGCTCATTCCAAAAATCCAATTGTTTCTCAATATCCCACTTTTCTAAGAAAATGTTCCCAAAAGTGTTCTAGTTCCAGTCCTTAATCTTGACTTTTAAGAAAGACAATTTCTGAAACAATTGAAACATTTTATACCCTTTTTCCACTGGACATTACAACCACCATATTCAAAGGAGAGAAGAAAAATTTGGGTCTCTAAACCACATGCACTAAATTTTAAAATAATACTTAGGTTTGAAAGGGGTGTTGCCCATATCCACGTCCAAAGCCACCACATAGTGATCCAAACCTAAAATATTGAGGATGTTAGATTTAGGGCACCCATGAGGCAGAATATATTGGGAGTTAAGAAGGAATCTGTCCAAATGGGATCCAAAAAACTAAGGGCCCTTCTTCCTATTAGACCAAGTGATCTTCCCCTGAGGGGGACAACAATTGAAAAGAACATTACCTTCAATAAAACCTTTAAAATCATGCGTGACTTTGAACAAAGGCCGTACACCCCCCAAATTTGTCTAAGTCCCCCAATGTAGCATTGAAATCTCCTCCTAAAATAATCTTAGAATCTCCAATGTGTGAGATGCTATCAGAAAATGTATCCCATAAATGCTGTTTAGCAGAAACTAAAGCTGGGCCATATACATTGAATAAGTAAAATGAGATTGTGAAAATTGAGACCTCCCCCAAAATCCAATTAGACTCCGAGGTCCCCAACTTCATTTAATACTTATGAGGCTTCCATAGTATTGCTAGGCCACCTGAGGCTCCATTAGAGGGGACGTGAATGAACTCCCATCCCTTCCCAGCTTTGAAAACTGAAAGACCTTTATCAAGAGATAGTTTAGTTTCCTGTAAAAGAACAATATCTGTCCTACTTATCAGGATTTGATCTCTAATAAGCCAGGCTCTGTTAGGGGCATTTATGCCTCTAACATTCTAGGAGACCATCTTAATTGTAAAATAGAAGAGGTAGTTTCTCTCCTACCTTGATTCAACTTCTTAGAAATTGAGACTACAACATCTAGCTTTGACTTCCAAGGGATAGAAGTAAAAGCGAATGTAGTCTTGATCCCAGCAACAATTTATGTGTCAATCTTTTTACCCTTGGAAGGACGCCCCCTAGACTTCTAAGATGATGGGGAATAGATAATAATCTGAGAATTTATTGAGTCTGATTGGATTATACCACATGGAGGAGGGGAGGATATGGCAGTGTGAACTAGTTTAGATTTCCCCCCACTACCTCCTTCTGATGGCCAATTTCCTATCCCTCCACAGAGCATAAGATCTACCACTACATCAATATCAGCCTCTAATACTTTATCAACATCCAAATTTTATTTCTAAGGAGGCGAGGAAGAAACACCCTGTTGAGGAGGGATGGGTCCTAGATTGTTGCTACGACCCAAAATGTTTGTGTCCATGTCTTGTAAGAACCTTTACTGCAAATTTTTGTGAGAAGATAACAAAGGAAAGTATTCCCCTTCATCAAAACCTAGATCATTATACGCAGACCAATATGGCTCATAATCCAAATCACACCCTACAATCTCGAAGTTGTGCCAAAGCCATAAATCAAGATTTGACTCGTGAGAAATAGGAATAGAAGGGATCTTGAGTGCGACCAAGCAGGGTTCAGCCAAGAGATCACAAGAGCTAGGAATCTGAGACTGAATATGCTCATCCCCTAAGAGAGACTCAACTAACAGGGAAGTATGCGCAAGCTGAAGCCCATCATCCCCTAGCCTTGAGGGAAGAGGGTCATCCCACCTGGAGAATTGATTCTAATTAACCCTAGGACCCCCTACATCAAGGAAATCATACCACGGAGGCTGAATGAATGACGAAGTAGTATCAACCAAAGTTGGGGGACAATCTTGCCATGAATCGAGAAGAGGCCCTAGTTTTGACAGGGAGATCAGGGCTACATGTGAAGCCAATTCCCCCAAGAAGAAAGATGGAAGAGGGAGGTGGTCCTTGCCTCCCAATATTTGAGCATAGTAATCCAAAGGCGAAGAGCACAAATCTTGACACAGTCTAATGCAATTGCTATCTCCCACCTAGCAAAAATAATCCAGATGGCCAAGGGTATCCATCCTAAGTGTAATCAGGACCAAATTATCTACGATGATGGGTTTTTGAATAGGGCCAAATTTTGATTCAACACAGAGCATCTCGGGTCATTTGTTAGAAACATCTTTAAGGAGACAAAACTTAGATGGACCTCAACAATTTTTGAGAGAAACCCAATCATGACAAATAAAGATGCCTATCTTGTTAGCCAAAACCTACAAAATTTATGTCTACTAAAATTCAAGTGGAAGGGAAGGGAGAGATATCAAGAAGGGAAAGAATCTAACATGGCCCCACTGATGGTGGAAATGGGGAGAACAGAGTTGAGTATGGATTCCCCATCCCCTAAAAAACCATCCCTTACTCTTATGAATCTGATCTTGACTGGCTTGATTATCAAATATAGAAATGAAAAAATGCTTACCATAATCTATCATGAAGGCATTTTGTAACCCTGACCACTTCTTGGAAGCCCATTTATATAATTCAAAGTTAGTAGGAGAAAAGTTACAGATCTTACCGATGAGTGCCCTAGACCTCAAATTTGGGATAGATGATAACAACATGTGCTCAAGGATGACAACCCTATTTACAACCTGGTGCCCAATGCCGTGATCTTCAGGAACAACCTTTATATTTGAATTATTTTGTGATTCCAACCTATTCAGTGGATCCAACTGATTCAACAAATTGAAGGAAGCTGCCTTTGGAATGCGGTCTGCCAAGGGAGACCCCTCTACTATGTTTGGAGAAGATTCTTTACTCAGATCCCCCAGATAAGATGGTGATATCAAACCGTAAATACTAAACCTCACTGTCTTATCCGGAATTCTTCTTTACCTGTTATTTTTGCAAAAATGACTTGCACCTTTGAAGGGAGGCCACTGTGGGAAAATTCAATGCCACCATTGAATCTGGCCAAATTTGTTATAAGATTTATCCTTCCATGTTCTTGACTAGAAAACCCATTGTGGTCAGTTATGACCTGGCAAAATGGGCCCAGATTCATCCACTCAATTTCCTAAATGAAAAACTTACAGCGGGGAGTGCGAGGTTTAGAAACTGTCTTTCTTGGGACCTTGTTCCTCGTGGTATTTGGTAAAGTCCTCTCTTTCACAGCAGTCCAATGTTTCCCTAAAATGTTACTCCCCCAAACTGCTTCCCCCGACTTGCAGATTGCTCCAAAAATTTGGAAGAAACCCTGGTTGCATGACCTCCATTAGCAGTTGCAGAGCTCATTCTTGATTATTATCTCTTTAATCAAATTATTTACCAAATCAATCCTAGAAAATAATTGTACCCATGTTTAATTAACTTTTAGGCTTGTTTATTAGTTTACCTAAATTCAAAAAGTGATCATAGTTACCTGTTCATGCCACAAATAATATTCCCAGATATTTTGGTCTCCTAAAAAGTTTTCCAAACTTGAAAAACTATTTGGAATATGCTTCACCTTTCTGGGATATATTTCAAAGGTAAAAAATATTTCAATTGTCAAAAGATACTTTGCACGTGACTAGAATATGCTTGGAATCTTCTTAAAATGTTAGAGAAATACAATGAAAGTATCACTATAGGATCCTGTGAGGGTGTGGTATTCTAATAGTCTATGATTGGAAATATACACATGAGAGAGGGTTGCATTGGTTAGGCATACCATGCATGAAAGGAATGTTTATATGCCCTTTCAATAATAAGATTCCCTTTTAAATTTTTTTAATTAATTTTTTATAGAAACCAATAAACATCCATGCATAGATTGCATTTTAATATTACTTTTTCATTTTCCAAGGAATATGCAAGCCATTGTTTTCTGATAAGCATTTTTTTAAATCTACAGTTTCTAGAAAATTAATTAAAATAGAGAAATTATTTATAAATATTTTTGTTTTAATAAATAATATACTTGATTTAAATTAAAAAAATGTCTCGCTCTGCTAAATTTTGACAAAATTTTGTAGGATTTCAAAAATACTATCCTAGAGCAAAGTCTATTACTAAGCCAGTTCCATTGCATGATCTCGATCTACAACATCCTTACCCTAAGCACAAACATGTTTCTCGGGGTTCAGGTCCTCTACTTCCTCCACTTCCTCATTCTTCAAAGGGTATTCTCCCCCTAGAAAAAAGATCTACTACTTTTTCCATCACAGAAGTTCAAAGTTAGGGAGGCTTTTGTTCCTCCTCTTGGTGGGTCCCATTCAACTATTCAAGATCACATCTGACTTCTTTCTCTATGGAAAAAATTGATCGACAATTATCCTTTTTTTGCAAAAACAAAATATGCCTACAACAATATTGGAAGGTTTTTTGGATCGATATATGTAGGTGAATTGAAATCTGAACCAATCCCAACCTCTTTGAGTCATCACTTAGATTGTAATGCTGAACTTACAGAGGATAACCCTAAGAAATGGGTGAAGGTTAAAATAAAGAAAAGATCGGGTTCAGGCTATTTTGTCCATCGAATAGTGAAAAAGTATTTTGGTATCCCCTGCGTAATACCTTTTATGTACTTCATCAAGACCTACATGTCTTTCCTTCCTTTCCCAATTCTTTGATTTTATCCCTCGACAATCTGGGACTTTTGCATAAGAATCACATTGCGAACATCCATCATCGATATTCTCCTAATTTTTTATCATCCTCTAGACAATATGAGGGAGGCTTTTCTCCCTCTATAATCAATAAAAATTATATGCAATGCCAGATGTGATAAATGTTATCTATACGAAATCAGAGAAGATTGAGAATATTAAATAGCCATGTAAAAAATTCACTATTTTTTCCCAGTGGAATGGATATGGCACACCTATCAATGAAATTGTTGATTGGTTTGAAAAGAAATATAAAGGATGGGTAAGTACTGCTCTTCTCTCAGAAGTTTTTTTATTTTAAAATGTAATAGTATAGAATTAAAGGATAATTTTGTAAATTCAAAAAACCCTAGTTTAAAAAACTACAATTTTACCTTTATTGATTGGATCCCAAATTTTGATCCAAAAAGATTTTTTTAAAAAAATTTATAGGGCTATGCTTTTGCCAAATATTCTTGTTGAATTGATATGCTCAGATTTCTTTGTAAAGATCGTAATCAGATAGGGAAATATATAGGTATGGTAGAAACTAATAGGCCCCATTCTAATAGCACAATTATTGTCCATATGGACATTGATACTTGCACTATCATTCTGATTACTATTCATGGCCTGAAGGATATTTATGTTATTAAACTGGAATTACTATAATCAAAACTTATCAGAGAAATGGAAGATAGGATTAAATTGGACATGAAGAATGTCGCTCCTCACATTGAGGGTAATTTCTCCCCTTCCACTGTGAGGGTTGTGTCTCTAGTAGAGGATATTGAATAAGGGAAATAGTGGAAGGAAATTTAAAATCAAATGTCTCACATGGAGGCATCTTGACAAAATTTAATGAGAATGAAGGAGGTTTTCATATTGTATCTAAGACAGTTCTAGATCTGATGGAAATCTGCATAGAAAATACCACTAATACATGTAATAACATCTTAGATGCTACCCAAAGCTAGGTTGTGGCTGAACCTATTAACAACAACATAGATGGCCCTTCTGAGATGGAGGAAGAGGTTAGATTATTAACTTAAAATCTATGTAAATTTGTTATTAATGATTTAATGGATCAATTTATGAATGAAATATGTGACAAGGAAAAACTCTTGAGACAAAGAGAATTGTTGATCAAAGGTTGTCTAGAGGTTGAGGATGATCAAGCTTTAAAAGATAATTTTAATCTCTTATTAGATCCTGAAGATAGAGAGCTAAAGGATTAGGATACACCTCCGATTGCATCTACTCTTCCTAGTTTGCAAGCCCCTGATTGTGCCAAATCTAATAAGAAAAGAGGAAGGAAATCAAAATAAGAATTAAGATTATTGGACAATTGTGTTGTTGGCCAAGCTAAAATAATGACTACTTTAATGTATGAAAGGAGAAGTTCCTTCCCAAGTCGCCATGAATATCCTAACTTGGAATGTAAGGGGCTTAAATTCCCCTAACAATCATCATATTTAAAATATGCATTTCTCAGACTAAAACCAATATAATTATGCTACAGGAAACCAAATTAGATAACAAAGAAATAATGAATTTTCAAAAAATACTCGGTTTTAGAGAGTTCTGGGGAGTTCCAGCCAGGGGAGCCTCTGGGGGTTTGGGATTTATTTGGGATCCTAGGATGGTGTCTATTATTGAATTAGAGGATCATGTTAACTAGAGATATGGACTTTTTAAGAGCCTCCACACATCGCTATGTTTTAGGATCTTCAATGTTTATGGCCACACCCCCAATCTAGAAAATGAAAGAGTATGGAAGGAAATTGAGAAGAATTTGGAGGATTGTTTAGGTGAGATTTAAATCAAAGGAGGGGATTTTAATATAGTAACTAAATCCTCAGAGAAATGGGGTGGCCTCTAGAGACTCCCCCATGCTATTGAGGTCTTTAATAACTGGATCAATAGGAATGGCCTCTTCGAGGTCTGCACACCAAAGGATTTTTTTACTTGGAATAATAGGAGAAAGAGTTTCAACTTTATTGCTGAGAAACTTGATACATTTTTAATCAATTTTAATGTGGTGGACTTACCATTCACTATGTTTGCTGATGTTAAACCCATTTTAGGTTCGAATCACTGCCCAACAATACTAAATATAATCAAAGAGGGTAAACTGGGTAACTACTCTTTCAAATTTGAATAAATGTGGCTTAAGAGAGAGGGTTTTCTGGATATGATTGAAGAATGGTGGAAGGAAATAAATGCGTATGGATCTAATTTATATTAGGTATTAAAAAAATTAAAAATAATTAAGAAATAATTAAAAGTATGGAACGCTGATCATTTTGGGAACATTTTTGCAAACAAAAATACTTTGGAGGAAAAAATGGCAAATTTAAGAGAGGAAGTAATGGTGAGAGGTATGGATGAAACCCTTTACAAGGAGGAAAAGTGCTTAATTAAGGAATATGAAGAGGTAGTGGGAAGTGAAGAAATATTTTGGAGACAGAAATCTAGGGAGACATGGTTGCATGCTAGGGAAAGAAATACAAAATTTTTCCACAACAATAATAAACATAGGAGAATAGTAAACAAGATCACCTCCATTAAATTTATGGATGGTGAAGTAATTGATGAACTTGAAGGTATAGCCAAGGAGGTGATAAGGTATTTTGATAACATTTTTCAGCAGATGAGCTGAAAGGAATACAAAAGCCCAAGATAGCATTATTAGAAACATCCCTAAAATTATCTCCCCTGAATAGAGAAAATTTATCTTAGAGAAAATTACCATGGAAGAAGTGAAGCTAATATTATTTAAAATTAACCTGGACAAATCTCTAGGCTAATATTTTTTCATAATGCTGGGACTTCGTAGGTGTTGATGTGTCTAAGGTTTTGGAAGGGGTAAGAAATGCAGGAAAACTTTTAAAAGAAGTTAACAATACCTTTATTTCCCTCATCCCAAAAAAGGAGAATGTAGATTCCTTTGATGATTTTAGACCTATAGCACTATGTAACACCTTATATAGACTATTCACTAAAACAATAGCTAGTAGGCTACAAAAATTACTCCCAAACTTAATTAGTGAGGACAATACAGGTTTTGTCTAAGGCAGATCAATATATGATGGGGTTATCATAGCACAAGAAGCTATACACTTTGTCCAAAATAATCATGACCCTACTATGTTGATAAAGTTAGATATTGAAAAATCCTATGATAAAGTTGACTGGAGTTTTATGAAAAAATGTTTGACTGCCTTCGGGTTTCAATAATAGTGGGTGAACATGATGTAGGAATGTATCTCTACCCCAAAAGTTTATATTTTAATTAATGGCTCTCCCATAGGATTCTTTGGGATTGACAAAGGATTGAGGCAAGGTGATCTAATTTAAACCTTTTCATTTATAATTATGGCAGAAGATTTGGGATGATCCATCAATATAGCTAGGCTAGAGGACAAGATTAAAGGAATAAAGATTACAAGTTGGATTGGACCAATGACGCATCAACAATTTGTGAATGATACTATGCTTTATGGCCATAGCTCTAAGGAGAAAGAAATAGCATATAAATATATCCTTGGACTGTATGCTCTTGCTTCTCAGTAAGAAATCAATCCTGAGAAGACTAAAATTGTTTTCTTTAATACTCCTTCTATAACGGAAATGAAGATCTATAGAATCCTCAACTTCAAATCAGGGAATATACCCTTCAAATATTTAGGACTTCCCTTGGACAAAGGAATTAGAACAAAAAAATTATGGAATAATATCATGAATAAAATCAATCACAAGATGGTTTCATGGAATGGAAAATGGCTTTATTCGGCAGGAAGAGTGACAAAGGTTTAGTCTATTCTGTCTACTCAACTCATTTTCAAATGGCCTATGTTGATCTTCCAAGCAAAAATAGGGAGGAAATTAACAAAATTCTTAGGTATTTCTTCTAGCAAGGTACAAGGGACAAGAAAAAGTTCTCACTTCTTTCCTGGGATAATGCATGTCGCCCAAAAAAGGAAGGGGGTGCAGGAATAAAAGATATTAAACTTTAGAGTAAATCCATAAGCGCAAAAAAATTATGGATAATGTATAAAAACCACATCTGAAGTGGGTCAAGATACTTACAGTGAAGTATATCTCCAATGTGGATCCCATCAACATTTTTTAGGGAACTGTTACCCCCTAAAGGCTCTAGGATATGGAATTTTATCTTGGACTATAGATACATCATCCAAGATAAACTTAGGTAAGATATTTATTGACTATGTTACCAATGCAGATGAGGGTATGAGAAGGAAATGGAAGAACTAGGAAGATCTTGGTCTTTCACCAACAAATGTTGTAGCTTTGAATATAAGTTTGAAAGACAAGAAAACATCTTTAAACCTTAAAAAGGCTACGCTGATTTGGGATGGTAGTAAAAGGGGAGATTATTCAGTCAACAAAAGTTCTAACTTGTTGAGATCATGACTTACCAACAAATCTAACTACCCTCCAAAAAATTTATGTTGGCATAAAGATTGTCTTCCTAAGGTCAGTTTCTTCTTCTAGCTTGTATGGCATAAGAAGATTTTGATAGCTGAGATATTTGTGAAGATGGGCTAGCACGACCCAAGAAAATGCTCTTTATGTGAGAAGGATGAGGAGACAATTGATCATCTACTCCTTAGATATCCATACTCTACTCAATACTCGACATGGACATGTTCACAACTTGGGTGAGAATTTGCACTTCCGTATAATACAACTGATTTACTAAACTCTTGGCCTTTCCTCAGGCAAGGAAGTATTTATGGCTCACTATGGATTCCTGATCCTGTTAGAATGAATTTAGAATAACTGAGAGGGGAGAGGTCAATCAATTATCCTCAGGTCTAGAAGTAGCAAATAAAAACTTTTTGTACTTCAAATCTACTCGCCAGCAGTTGTGGGTGTGTAATTGGGTACCTGTCAAAAGCAACACAAACACTCAATAGATCATTATATTAGTGCAAAAGGGTTAGAAAAGCATATAAACCCACTAAAACTGACCTATTGCCTTCTAACTAGGAGGAGTGTGATAAACAACATATTAGCCCTCAGAATATGCTATAAACCAGTGATGAATACAACCTAGCATGAAGGATTTTTACTTAAAAACAAGCTAAAAGATGAAAAAGCATGCCTTTTAACTCTAAAAGATGAAATAGAAATAATAAACTAGCATGTAATGAGATATGAAATGTAATTCTAGAGTTAATATAGCAGCATAACAATGTATTTTCAATCTATGGTGAAGGCT
>MU228107.1:329265-346882 GCA_018584345.1 Thuja plicata
AAGATCTTGACATATCTGAGAAGGAAAATGAAGAACTAAGATTGAAAAATGATGGCTCTCAAATACTTATTAAAAGGCTAAGAAAAGATCTGAAAGATTGTTCTACAAGTGATCTAGGACAAATGGTAAAAACGCTTAATGAAGAGAACAAATTTCTAAAAGATAAACTTGAAGATCTAGAGGAATAGCTTACACATAACCAGAACACCATTGAAGACAAGATCAAAGAAAGAAATCAACTGGAAGAGGAACTTTTGCAGGCAAACATGAAAGTCTTGGAATTGGAAAACATAAAGAAGAAGTTGGAATCTGAATTAACATAAGCAAAGGATAAGATTGATAAATTCCACACAAGTTTTGATTTGACTCAATCCCAGCTCAATGCACAAAGAAAAAAGGGAACACTTGTGGTCTTTGATTCAGTATAGCACAGGATGAAATCAAATCATCACAAGAGAAAGAAAAAACACTTGAAGCATCTTCAGAAGCTAAGAAAGTTGAAGATACTACAGAGGTTATATCTTAACCACCTAAAAGAGAAATCAAGCAAGTTAACAAAACTTGTTATGCATGTAATAAACATGGGCATTTGGCAAGAGATTGCAAAGAGGTAAGACCTTTTAAAGGTTATTGTTACTCATGTAATAAATTTGGTCACAGGGCTATACATTGCAGAACAAGTCATAAGAATCAACATCAGCAAAATCACAGAAGTATGAATCAAAATAATCAAAGAAATCAACTCTCAAGAAATTTGCAGAACATTACATGTCAGATATGCAACTACAATGGACACACAGAAAAATAGTGCAGCATGATGATCAAGAACATTAGACCTCCTATCATTTTTCACACATGTGGAAAGGCTAGACATATCACAAGGTTTTACAGATCCAAAACTCAGAAACAAGAAGATCCCAAAAAGTCTCTATTTGAAGAGAAAGGAGAAGTCAATTTTGTCTCATCAAATGAATATTCAAGAAAAATATGGGTTGAAGTTAAGAAGTACAATAATGTTGAAAAAGTAGTTGATGCATCCTCAGTGGATGCACCCTCTACTTCTACTTGAATAGACCTTCTTGGTCTTCGGGGGAGCTATTCTAGCTCAGAACCCCTGCGCGGTTGGTATACTCACTTCTGAGTATGAGCCTTTGGATTCATGGTTAAAAGCTTAGATTATAGCTATATGCATTCACACATTATCTAAATTACATCTGGATCAAAGTTTGAAAATCTCTATGTATGGTTACAAGCATTAAATGCGGTAGATCGTATAAAAGGAAGTTTGTAGTTGATCATTTTCACAATTACATTTGAGAGCACAAAAATTGAAGAGCATTAGAGTACTAAGACATCAAAGCATGAAGGCATAATAGTTTGGCAGTTGGAACAAACGGATAATTAGTTTAAAGCAGAGCCTTAGCAGTTGCACCATTTCAGAATTTTGTGGAAACCCTACATAAGCAAACAAGTAAGTATGGCGACCCCAGTTGTGTTTGATGTAGTAGAGAGGAAGAGGTTCATATTTAATAAGCATCCATTAAAATTCAATGTTAAATAAGGACTTCACATTCAAGGATGAATTTGCGCACCTTCAAGATAACCCTATTTTGGAGTATTTGAATGTGCATGAGTTTGAAGAACCAGAATGGGTAAAGATTTTGTTAAGCATAATTCATGATGATCTCTTTTGGATTGATGATGTTCCTGTACATATCACTATAGAGTTAATCCATCAGTTAAATAGACTTCCAATGACTGGATCAGTATTTCCCATTGGAAAAGATGTAAAGAAATAGATTAAGCAAGTTTGTTTGTCCAGGAGTGATAGGCGTGAAATGATAGTCGACCCTATCAAGGAAGATGACATTAAACTCATGACAATGATACTTGCATACAAGTTTCAACAAGAAAGCAGGTTAAATAGTGTCTCTATAGAAACAGTCCTTGTAGCTATTAGAATTGTGAAGGACAACACTCAATACAATCTATGTGAGCTCTTGCACGATCAGTTGATTGAAAATATCAGAATCATCAAACATGACAGAGAAAAACATTTAGGTTTGGATCACTAATCATCTATTTATATCACCATATAGTTGGAAAGGTTGTAGACCTTTATCTAGACAAAGGAAAACCTACAATGACTTAGATATCTCTTAAAGCCACAGTAGAAAGCAGTGCAAGAGATAAAATGGATATGGACATAAAGATATTCAGGGTCAAAATGTAGAGCAGGTTCAAACTATCTGAGAAGATAGCTGAAAAATATAGGGATACAATATGCTTTATGGTAGAGATAGATTGCACATGCATGGAGGCTGTTGAGCCTAGAACTAAGTGGTTTCATCCACTAGGGTATGAAGTAGAAGACCATGTGTTAGAAGGATATGCGCAGGTCTTATTATCAGCACCTAAAGACCCTAATGAACTGAGATGGGGCACCTACAGAGAAAAGATTAACAAAGTGGATATTGAACTACAACTTTCTGTCAACAAAAGGAAAGCATCCAAAATGAAATCCAACATTCTCAGAAAGCATGGATTCACACAAGAAGATTTGGATAAGGCAAAAGAAGCCAAAATTGCTAAAGCTAAAATTGAGAAAATTGTTGAAAATCAGAAGAAGAAGCAGAAGAAAAATGAGGAAAATACCACTGTACCTACTACAACCATTGATCTAGACACATCTCCACCTTTTGTACCTAGAAAGAAACCAAGAGGAAGGAAACAAGTGGCTACAAGTCATCCATCCTCAAGAGCTACTCGGAGCAAAGCTAAGAATGTTCAAGCTTCACCTGAGGTAGGATTTAGAACTAGTCTAAATATCTTGAAGAATAGGATTGTAAATGAAGGAAGACTAGATACATTATAAAAAGTCTATGACATGTATCAAGAGATGGATAAGACTGACATACACTCTATGACCATATCTCATATGATCAAGTTTAAGAAGTCTATTCTTGAACTCAAAACATTAATACCAGATAAGTTATGGAACATACTAGAGATAATGAAAAGACATGCTATTGAAGAGGACATGAAGATTAGAGAAGAAACTTTGGATACTCTTCTTCATGTTTGTTCACATGATGAGAAGGATATTCTATTAGATCTAGTGAAGCCTCATCTCTGTAGTAAGACAAGGACTCTACAAATTATGAACAAGGAGTATGAACAGATTGGTAAGGAGACTGAAAAGGCATTTGCACAAGTCTTTATGAACAGACATATGTATCCACCAACGACGCCTACACAAAAATTTACCCTAGCTCCTCCTAAATAGATTACAACTCCAAAAATGTAGACTGCACCTATGACAGGTCCACAGGATTCAGCACCCACAGTGACAATAACTTCTGAGACAGCTAAAGATATAGAAGATACTATAATAGTTGACAATGTCAAGATATCTATGACAGCTTCTAATAATGATATGAATAAGGTTGATGAAGCAATGAACATAGATGACACATCTCTACAATAGAATGAAGTGCCTTCCATTGATCCAATAGACTTGGATAAGGAGAAAGATACTCAAGGTAATGAGACACCAGTTCAAGAGATTCATGTCAAAAGTGAATGTGTTGATACAAGTTGGAACACTATTTTCTCACCATCCACTCAACCATCCACCTCATTGTTGTCAAGGTTAACTCCTGACTTAGCAATTTTAGATGCATGGGGAGAAGAAGACCTTATCAAGATCAATGTCCTTGCCATGGAAAAGGAAAAAAAGAAACAAGTAATGAGGAATCCTTGCTTCTTGGAAACAGTGAATATTTTGAATGACTTAGTGCCTACTGATAAGAAAGTGGCCAAAGTACAATCAGTTGAAGATGTAGACAACATCTTATCAAACCTCAAGTCACATTTCACTAGCTTAGTAGAATCTACTACTAAGATTGCAGAAGATGAATATAAAAAGGAGAGACTACATGACTTGGTAAAGAAATTTACCTTAGATCTAAATTCCTTAAAGATTAGGCAAGCTATATTGAAGGAATTGGCAGATAAAGGAAAGAAAGCCATAGAAAACTGTATGGAAAGAGTGAAACTCACCTTTGAGAAAACTAAAAAGATAACATAAGCAGAAGAAATGGTGGATAACATAAGAAAATCAGTTGAAAATTGCAGGCAAGATTTGAGCATATGCAACAATGTCTACCAAGGGCAGTTAGACAAAATTGAGAATGCAAAACTGGAAATCAGCAAGATAAGGGTAAGACAAACTCAATTGAGGAATGCACTTGCACCATCTCTAGCAGTTCTTAATAAGAACACAAAATAGATTGATAACACCATACAAACATATGATCATGTTCCTTGCATGGATCTAATGAAAATGGAAAAGTTGACATATGCCCTATGTGGGCATCTTGAAACTGTTGATGCAATGAAAGTCTTTTTGCAAAAAGAGATTCAATCTCTTCAAGTTGTGTACCCAGAAGTCTATATGGAGTAAGTATGTTGAAGAATTACATTTTTTGCACACCTTTGTCATTAATGTCAAAGGGGGAGTAGTATAGAATGTGTATATGCAGAGAATTATATATGTATATGTATATATATGTATATGAAGTCATTTTGAGTAACTTAGCCACATTCCTTTGTTGCCATAAATGAAAAAGGGGGAGATTGTTGGAAAGTTGACTTCCTAAGGAAGCATGACTTATTTTGTGTTGTCAATCATGGAAACAAAGTCATACTAAATTTCTGTCAAAGATGACTTAGAAGATAAAATGACTAAGTACAGAAAATAGGACAGACAAAGAGATACAGAGATCAGCACATCAACACACATGTTAGAGATCACACCAGAACATGTGTGCTTAGATATATACTCTATGGTGTATGTACATGCTAGATCCAAATGTGCAAAGTATGGAACATCAGTATAGAAAAGTTATAGACAGATTAGTAGACCTGCAGTCTAGGAAACAGAGCATGGAAGCTGACTACAATTTTGATCAACATGTATGATTTTATAATGTAATGTCTAAGAACCTTTAGTTATAAGTTTGTATTAATGTAATTAATGTTATTTTAAACATGCTTGGGCCAACTTGTTCAGAAGCATTATGTATTTCTTTTTTAGGGTCGACTAATGATTTGTTTTGGGTCACGCCTACTCGGATTTGAAGATATAAGTATGTAATGTAAAGATATATTACAAGTGTCAATTATTATGTAAGAATAAGTTATAGAGGGATAGTATAATGAATTCAGAAGATGATATATCTCTTTAAAGAGGTAAGAGCATCAACGCATACATGGAACTAATTAGACAATAGTGTCACTACATCAGTTCATTTTTGATATAGCGCATATCAACATTTAGAGGGTTGTAGCCTTCTTATTATTTGGGCAGTGAGCCTAGGTAGTGATCCATACACCCCTAATAGGGTTATTGTAAAAGACTCCTAACAAGGTCAGACCTTTAACCAGGTCATTGTACTCAATTTGTAAAGACTGCTTCTAACAGGGCAAAGGAACTTTAACAGTTTCATTATACCTAGTACAATATTTTGTGGGTATTAATCCCCACCGGAGTTTTCTTCTGATCAAGGTTCTCCGTAATCATATAATGTGTTATGTGTTCTTGTGTTATGTTTCTTTGGATACACATTTGATATATGTTTAATTGGCTGAAATATAATAAGTAGATAAACACTGATTCACCNTTCCCCCCCCCCCCCCCCCCCCCTCTCAGTGTTTCTAACAACCTTTTATGTCATAACCAGCTTTCTTCTACTTGTGCAATAAAACATGAACTTTCATTGAGATCAAGATAAAATATATTACCTTTTACTTGTCTTCCTATTCTAACTAGGTTTCCCTTACCATCCAGGAGCTTGGCCATACCATTCATGAATTATACATTGAAACCAATGTTATTCAGTTGTGCCACACTTAGTATATTGTGCCTTAGTCCTTCAACCCAATAGGCATTATCACATTTGATTCCTTCTATTAAAGAAATACAACCTGTACCTTTCACATAGTAGGGTTCATCATTCCCAAATATGACACTCCCATCATCATAGTGCTCAAGATGTTCAAATTTGGTTTTATCACCAGCCATGTGGTGAGAACAACCACTATCAATTATCCAAGTGTCATTATTGGTAATATGAGAATATAGTGTTGTCTTCTTATTATCTTCATTATATGACTCATTCTTAATAGAAATATAAACAATTTCATCTTCATATTCATCACTATCACTATCTTTACTAGTGTAACAAGATTTCTTACCTTTGTCTTTGTAGATTTTTTAGCTTTTATAATCTTTCTTTCCTTTATACTTGTTGAAATTTTTGTCACCTTTGTCTTCCTTGTTTGGACACTTAGAAGCAATGTGACCCACTTCATCACATGAAAAGAAAATCAATGGTATTCTTCCTTTGTACTATCCTTTTCCTTTTGCATCTCTCCTTTCAAGTAATTCTTCAATGATTTCCATCTCTTCATCATCACTGTCACTGTCAATTTTGTTTTATTTTCATCTTTTCAAGGTTTAATTTATCTTTCAATGCAGAATGAAGATTGCTAAGATTAGGAGAGTAATTATCAAAGTTATCCAACTCAAAGGTTGTGAGTCTTTGAACCAATCCATCTATAGTTATACCATTACTGCATCGCATTTATTGAATAGATGAAACTCTAACTGCATAGATAGGAAGTAAAGTTCTCAATACCTTACTAACCACTATTGTGTCCTCAATTACTCCACCAATGACTCTAATGGCACTCAAATTTTTTTGATTATTTCACTATATTTTGTAATGCCCTCTCCTTCTTTAACTTTCATTTGATCAAATTGACCTCAAAGACTTTATGCTTTGGCTCTCTTTACATTGACATATCCTCCATGAATATCATGTAGTTTGTTCCACATATCAAAGGCAGTAGGGCAGTCCTTGATTTCATCAAATTCAGAATAGTTGAGTGCAGAGGCTATATCAATCATCATTATGTTATGATGCTTCATATCTATCATCTGATCCATAGTCAAAGGTCTCAGTGGTTCCACATACCTATGGTCCAAGAGTTGAAAACTAGTATCTCCAATGGTAGATAGATGTAGTCTCATCAAATCTTTCCATGTAGAAAAATTGTCTTTTTTAAGCTTCGGGATCTGCCTTCTGTAAGACATCTTTGATCCATAGATTTCGCCTTGAAACATTCCCTATAAGCACTTGTGGCTCGAATATCAATTGTTGGAAATGAGTTGACTAACTAAGAGGGGAGGGGTGATTCAAATACCAAAAAAAAAAATCCAAGTCCCTTAGATGTCTTAAACAAATTTGTCATTATTGCTTGGTTAACATAGATATTCTACTGTCACTCAGTTAATATAGAAAATCTTAATATATTAACTATGATTATCTTTACTAATTAATTGCAAAAACATAAACCATAAAACAAATTAAATGTACACAGATAACACCAAGATTTAACATGGAAACCCAATATCAAAAAAAAAACACCACTGGAAACTTGTTACTATTTTTCACTCTTTTGAAGTGAGCCCTATTAGGAGCCAACTCTTTTAAAGGTTACAATAACACACTATTAGGTGTGACCCTGTTAGAAGATTTAATCACCTTGTAAGGAGTGGCCTTGTGAGAGGTCTTCAAACACTTCAATGTAGAAATTTCACCTTGTGAGAGGATTTACAAAAGACTGTTAAGTCTACTCTGTTAAAATATTTTGATCACTTCTACAATTGTTAGAAAGTAACAATGGATTGACCTATTTTGATAAGCAACTTCCTTTTCTGATTCAGATCTCTATTTTGGTTTATAAGAATTGATCCTCACTAATCAGATATTCTTTTCTAGCTCTTTGTGTTCTGTCTTCATTCATAATCCCATCTGATTTCTCCTTCACTCTTCATATAATACACATACACTTCCACACACTATCTCTCTATTCAATCCAAAATTTACCTTATATATATATGATAAGCCTTGTCAAGTTAGACTTAATATCCTTCCAAATAAATAGTAAAACTCATGTCTGTCAGCTACATATAACCAATTAGCCATATAATTTCAACTCTAGTTAGTCGGTTGACAATAACTATTTAACTCTGTCAATAATGAAATCCTTCAATGCCCAACCAATAGTGTAATGCCTGAGTAAACTTGGTTAGAACTGAAAATCACTTTGGTCCTCTTCAATTCCTGAGAGCACTTGGAATGACCTGAATGTTCTTAGATAGGATTTGACATTTGTGTAAACATCACTATACTTGTGTAAACATCAATGAAAATACACAATTGAATAATTGTCATCAACACTTGATCCCCGCTTGCTTGTATGTTTCAACTTCACCGACTCCATTATCCTCTTAAGGATGGACGTCATCCTTTGGTTGAGATCATCTAGCTCTAACCCATAAAATGTGATGAGCTTTAGAGGTGTCCCCTTTATCCTTCCCACATATTGTAGTGAAAGTATATCCTTCCCATCTTTTGTTACCCCCTCCACATCAATATTTACTCAATAGAGTCTTATCTGCTCTACTATAAGCTATGACCAAGACCGCTCCCTCATGTAGTAATCATCCATGCTATTCACCAAATAGTCCTCTAGGGTGGGGATATGGTGGAAGGATGATCCTAGCTAGAAATTATCCTTGACAAAATTTAAAGGGTCAAAGTGTGTTTGTAGCATGCTGTATTTCTCAAAAGAATACTTGGCTTTGGCACACTTTACTAGGTTATGGCTGTTGGTACTAGAGGAGCATGTATATGGACCAGCTATTATGGGAAAAAGTATCCCCACCTTATGAAACTCACCACACCTGGTATTAACCTCTATGATCTTCCTAAAAAACTTTATTGGGAAGACTTTATCATCTGGATGTCAAAGGCCCCAATCCTAAAATAAGTAAATGTTAGAAATTGAGTAAAGTGGCTACCATAGGTAGCTATCGTCGATAATTCCTCTGGGGACATTCTCCACTCAGGGAAGCCACATATCTCCCTACCTAATCTCATGGTGAATTCATAATTTACCCTTTGGAAAATCTTGTAACTATTATACATTTGCAGACATGCATAGTAATCATAAACTTGTATATTCTCCTCATATTCTTCTAAACTCGGGAAGCTGGACTAGATATGAACACAAGATAAGCCATAAATGATATAGGAAGACATATGAAAAGAAGATGTGCGTTTAGCTATAATGAGAATTTTGGTTAACCTGTCACTCAGGATCTGAGCCCAATCAATATATCTACTCTCAACATTGATGGTTTATATGATGAAAAACTACCACTCATTAGAATTTAGGGCACTCTTATTTCCTTGAAGGTGATGTAGCATCACTAAGATATCCACAATTTCTCTTTTCAGATTTGTCCCAGATAATGTGTTCAGAATTTTGGAGCTAGGGGCACTCATGGTTCGAAACCAATTACCTGATATCTCATCTCTCCATCGTGAGTTCCTCTCATTAAAATATGAGGCAAACATTGAAAAATCCCAGTCAGTATATTTTTCTCAATTTGGAAGGCCAAAACAATTATGCATTGAATTTCTTTCTATGGTTACTACAACCTCATTATTTGTATTCCTTATTTGCCGACTTACAAGGTTGAATCAGGCTATACACTCCATTATCAGTTCAAGGGCTTGGATGGAAACTGGAAACCCTTCCACTTGTATTAACCCACTCTCAACAAACATCTACATTTTGAAATGTAAAGGTGGGATATGCACGCTTCGATAAAAATCTTCCAAGTCATAAAAAATCAACCCGGTATCACCAATATCTTTCCAATCTCTATTAGCACCATTCAGATGATCATATTTGTGATAGATTAGGGTCATTTTCAATATAGGTGATGCTTCACTGTTCAAGCTATTGATCATCTATTAAATTGCACATGGTTTCTTTCCATAGTTAAATAACTCTGAGACTCAGCTTTAGCCTTTTAGCCCACTTTTATCAGCTGTGTCACTTTCCCCTATGCCTTTATTACATGTACTTAATATTCATTAGCGTTATTGTATATTTGGACTCTCTGTACGATGAAGTGGTAAGATCACTATAACATCTACTCTTGACTAGAATTTGATGTCTAGGTAGTACTTATTTTTATTTTCTTTGTTTTCCATATTGTTTTATCCCTATCCTCGGTAACTTTTATGTCTCTATTTTCCTCCCTGGGGATTCTACTCCTTCTATCATCTACCTCACAAACTCCTCCCTTTTTTAGACCTCTCAACTGATCTTTGGAATGTTAGTAACTATGTGAATTAGCTACTTACGCGATATCACATCAATACCCCTTTTCCTTTCAACAATCTTGGAACCATCGCCTTTTCAGAATTTTAGCCCTGTATGTCCTTTTACAAGTAGGGGCTCATGTTACTTCCCCCTTATTTCTTAAACTAGGCTTATTATTTTTTGGACTTTAAACTCACAGGGCTGATGTCATAATTTTGGTATACGCCCACTCCCCCTTCCTCCTTTGCAGTACTATAGATTCCCTATTATATACCTATCCAAAACAGTGCCTTTTATTTGGTCTATCATGGTCTTTTTGGATTTTTGGGAACTCACTAACATATGTGCTAGCTCGATATCTCCCTTTTTGAAATAAAAATCTAGGTTGTTCTTTTTTTAATTTATCAGACCACTTTCTATGGCTCTATCCTTTTCCTTTTAAAGTATTATGGCTTTATTTACACCTGTCATGTCGATATCTTTCTTTCTCAGGCAAACTTTGGAATTACGAAGATCGCTCACTTATTTATCTTTTTCTATCCACTAGCCTTTTCCTGTTACACTTCCCGTATATATAAATACATATATACTTTTATCAAGAAAATAATATTATTTATCCTTTTCCCAAGAACGTATTTGCATAAACGTCCTTTAGGATATTTTTGTATAGTAGGTATATCCTCTTCTCCTTATTAAGTAGTCATTAATGAATCTTTCTCTTATATTAAGTAGTCATTAGTGAATCTTCTTCTTATTAAGTAGTCATTAATAATATCCTCTTCCCCTTATTAAATACTCATTAATAAATCTTTCTCTTATATTATATCTTTTCTCATTTAAGGTTATAGATGAACTAGCCAAAATATCATTAATAAGAATAAAGTAAGAATCTGACTATACTACTTCTTGTCATAAATATACATCACAATGGTTATAGATTCATAAAAATCCCCATTAATTACTAATTAATGTCAAAATCTAAGTAAGAATAAGAATAAAAAGATTGTGTTAGATTCGCTAATCTGACAAAGCTCATCAATATTTTAATACTAATGGAAGATTAAATGTGCACTTCAACTGAAGTTAAGTAAAATAAGCCTTACAAATAAGAGAAAGAATTATAATTATTAAAATCATGAATGGCGAAAAAGCCCCATCATTAAGCTATTAATATAAACATTACAACACTTAATGCCATTTAACATGCATGCCTTGCATCAATGATATAAAACCCCAAAGTATAAATCTTACTTATGAAATATAATTTTTAGCAAGGCTAAAATCTTTAAAGGACATCTCACTCGTATTACCTTAGGATAGGTAGGGATTTATATTAAATTAATAAATTATCACTTCACAAAAATTATTATGGGGTCTTCTACTATCTAGGAGTCCAGAAGGATCAAACGGGCTCTTTCTATTTTTTTTTTAGCTACACGTCAAATTGTTAATTGGAATAAGAGCTCTCTTTATTTTATAAATACGCCAAAGGAAAGACAAAATATAATAGCTAGAGTTATTGGGTGTGAAATTGGGACCTTTCCTGCAACCTACCTAGGTCTCCCGTTGGGCTTAAAACATCCCGTCTCCTTTTGGTAAGGTATTGTAGATAGCTTTAATAGGAATTTGGTGGGTTAGAAGGGAGATTTTCTAACTCAAGTAGGAAAACTCCAACTTTTGAAAGCTTCTTTGCAGAGTCTCCCCATCTATGCAATGAGTCTGTTTAGAATACCTAGAAAAATTGCAGATGTGATTGAATCAATTCAGAGAAATTTTCTTTGGTCAAGAGTGGAAGATAGAAAGAGACTGGCTCTTGTGGCTTGGGAAAAGGTTTGTACTCTGAAGAATTGGGGAGGGCTAGGGATTTGGCATCTAAAGGTTATTAACCAGACTCTTCTGGCTAAGAAAATATGGCATATCTATGGTGAAAAAAAAGAATGGAATGATATTATTCACAACAAATATCCCTTCTCATTCCCTCACATGTTAGACTTCACAGTGTCTAATGTGAAGGTGCAGGGCTCTTTCATTTGGAACTGTATCCAGCAAGCTAAGGAGACATCTTTTAAGGGTGCTAAGTGGATTTTGGGTAATGGTAGGACAATTATGTTCTAGGATGATTGTTGGGTCAAATATTTTCCTCTGAATTCCATTCCTGCTATTTAGCCTTTTATTGATATTTGTAAAGAGATATTTGGTATGTGGCCCAAAGATTACTGGGAAAACCAGACCTGGGTTAATCTTTTTGAAGTATATTTCTCGATTAAACCATTGATGGTGGATTTGAATGTCTGGAAAGTGGATTCTACTAAGGAGGATAATTTGATATGGGGAAAGCTTCCTTCGGGTCTCTATTTTGTTGCTTCGGCCTCTAAGATCTTGTTAAAGCCTCCGGATCCTCTTCCCTTTTGGGATCAGGTATAGGATAAGCAACTTACTCCTAAAGTAACTTTTTTTATTGGATGGTTTTGCAGAAAAAGATAATCTCCAAAAGAGAGGCATGATCCTGCCTAACAGATGTTTTCTCTAAAAAAAAGGGAGGAATCAATTTTTGGTTTGGCCATTGACTATCTTTATTACAGAGATATATAGTGCCTTACCTTGCAATGCTAGAATATTTACTAGGTGTTTCCGAACAATATGGAAAAAAATTCTCAAGTAGTGGAGAAATGAATCTGGTCTTGTTGATAGGTTGTTGTGGAACACTATCACCCCTCATGTCATTTGGAAACTATGGTGTGAACATAATGATAATGTCTTTCATTATAATGCCTTGCCTCCGGTTGTGATTTGCTGAAAAGATTAAGAGAAGCATCAAAGAGAATTGTAATGTGTTCAATGGAGTTATGCTGGATTTCAATGCTGGGGTTTCTATAGGATCAATAGCCAAATCTCTCCATGCAAGAAAATGTCATTTGGCTTTCCCCTCCTCTTGGCTAGATTAAAGCCAATTTTGACAAAGCAATGAAGGGGAATTTGGGCCTTACTAGATGTGGATGTTTAATCCGTGATGAAAAGGCCAACTATTCTGCGGCCATGGCGTTCCCCATTGGGGTCCAGACCAACCACATGGTGGAGGTGATGGCTCTCCTTCAAACATTAAAATTAATTAATGAAAGAATGGCCTTGAATGTGTGAATCAAAGGTGATTTGATGAATATATTAAATTGCATTAAATGGATTACAAAGCCATCATGGTCAATCAATGATATTATTGATGTGGCTTGTTTAATCATTAACTCTTTTACCAATGTCATTATATCACATAACTTGAGGGAAGCATATTGTACTGCGGATGTATTGGCTAACATAAGATTTAAGGCCAAGGGCATCATGACCTAGCATGGAGTTAGTGATTTGACTGTTGAGGTGAAGGCCAAGTTGGGGTATGATCTGACTCATAGAAAGTGAGTAGATTTGGAAAATATCAAAAAGCTCTCATGAATTTATGGATGTCATTAAATGTTGTTAATAGGGTTACATAAAGGATTTTCTTTTCCAAGAGTATGAAGTAAAGACACGCGTTTACTGGTACTTTAAAAATTTTGAATTTGGGATTTCTGATCTATCTCTATCTAGCTTTCACCTTTGCTATTAACAACCTATTTTTGAAAGGTATCATGGGGGGTGAGCTAAACCATAAGGAGATAAAGAACTGTAAGAAATGGAAGAACCAAATAGAGGTTTGGGATAATCTCAACAAGGGTGGCCTCACAAACTACATGGAGCACCTTCATGGCTCTAAAGATGCTGTCATGAAAGCTTTCATTGAAAGCTGGAAGGATGGTTCTGTGGTGATCTGAGGAATGGTTGTCAAGATAAATGAAGACCTGATAGTTGAGGTTAAAGGTTTAAACACCAAGGGATTGAAATTAAACAAGGACAAGAATGTATCCCAGAAGGCCATTCAACACTTCCCAAAGGACAAAGCAGAAGTGAAGACTCTGGTGAAAGATTCTAGGGGTTGTTATGATGTCAAATCCATCAAATAATTCTGGGCAAAGATGCTTATGATAGTTATGGATTATATTTCCCTAGATAGGAGGTATAAAATGGCTCATTCCTACCATTTTGTGATCTTATGTCATTTTCAACATAATGTGAGAGTTTCTTTTCCTTTCTACCTATTGCAATCTCTCCATCATAGTATTATCAACCACAGGAAAAAGGAAAGTAAGCCCAATATGTATGAGGGCCTGATTCTCCTTACTGTAGAGCATGTTAATAAAATTGTAGCTTTTAATCCTCTTATTATCTTGACGAGAGAATCTGGCTCTACTAAAGTTGTGGGTAAAAGGATTAGGGTGAGGGAGGATTAGACAAAGTTGACAGTTAAAACATTAAAATTTTTTAAAAAATAAAGGTATGGACATGAAATCTGATGGTGAGAGTGCTAATGGTTATGAAGAAACCAACTCTATCCCATAGTCCCAGTCTGAAGATGAGAAAAAGGAGTCTATGGTGGTCTCGGTGAGTGTTTCTAGTGAGGATGAGGATAAGTCTTTGTGTGCCCATATCACCAAGGAGAATGGAAAAGAGATTGAAGACATCAAGGAGGATGTGGGTGGCTAGAAAGTTCCTATTTTGGTCAACTATGTGAGTTTTGAAGAGCATGATATACCCATCTCTTCGAAACTTGATGTGGTTATGGAAGTGCAGTCAGAGAGGAAGGAGGATGAAACCCCAGGTCAAGACACTGCTAAGAAGGGTAACATCCCTGCTACTTCGAGGAATATTCCTTTCTCTATAATCGTGGATATACATGAGCGTAATGTTCAACTCCTTCAAGATGATATGGATGACAAAATTGAGCCCTCATTTGGATTTCTTCAAACTACAAAGGCAATATCTATGTACTTGTTTTGCCTAATAAAATTGGTATTTAAGGAAATCAAAAGCCTGCATCTCAGCTTTCATGCTCTGTCTGCTCATGTTGATCTTATTCAAGGTAATTAGGATTCTGGGTCGGTCAGGGTTAATGGTAAAAAGAACAAGGAGGATGAAAATAATTTGAAGACTCTGCATGACAGATTTGACATCCTAGAGAACACTTTGAAGAAACACATAAAGGATAACAATATCTTCATGGGTTTTAATATGGATTGTTTTAAATCCATTAAATCAGAGCTGGACACTGGCTCCCCTATTGTGAATATTGAAGATGAAAAAGATGACATGGAAGATGCATGCCCGAGCAAGCGTATGCGTTCTGCCCAGAAGAAGAAAATCCAAGATAGGATTTTGGAGCTTTCAGACTTTAATGCAGCCATCCAGAAGGTCTCTGAGGTCAAGAAGGAAGTGGAAGGCACTCTCTTATAGTTTTCCTAGTTCCAGTTGTTCCACTATTTTTTGGTTGTTTCAGTTTTTGGATTTTGGTTACCAGTTGGTTTCTAACTTTTTTCTCTGGTTTTTGGTTTTGGTCCTGGATGTTGTGGGATGGTTCTCAGTCTTGTTTCTTTTGAGTGTGTTAAATTTTTTTTACCTTTTTGTTATGGTTGTAAGGGGTTTCGGGTACCCATAAAACCTATTTTTACTAGCAATCAAAAATATTTAAATTTGTGCCAAAATTTATATATATCATAGACACCTAAATACTATCTTTAGCAAGTTTCAAATATCTGAAGAACTTTTGCTAGACATAGAGCTACATATCTCTTTTGCATTAGGGTACAAAGGAGAAAAATAATATGAATACCCCAATTAGACTCTGAGGTGAGTAGCGACACACTGAAGTAAAGAATGAGATAATGGAACAGAGGATTAGGGGCATTATAAAACATAATAACTTATTAGTGGTGGAGGCTATAATCAAGGTTTTAGGAAAAGACTACTTGAAAAATACTGACAGGACAAGAGTGAATTTGGACATTGCATTAATGGTCCTAGCCTTAGCAATGTTCCAGAAAAGCGATAAAAAGATTGCAAAAGCAATTTGTGAAAAAATATTTAAAAAGGACATTCTTTGAGGTGTCGACATTGTCCTTCATAACATTGATGAGGCCTTAATGATCCCCAAAGCTAGGAATTATGGGAAATCCCTCATAGGGGATAATTCAGCCCCTAGATACCCTATTTTATGGTATGAGAGTAGGGAGGCTTTCAACTTATCCCTAGTTAGTAGGGGTCAGAGCCTAAATTTTATGATGACCCTATTAGATATCAAGGGCCCAAATAACCCCAACTAGTTTACTACATACTTAAAAGAAGAAAACATTGTAAGTTTTGGAGATTCTCAGGATGGGACTAGTACCACTCAAGCAATAAATATCTATGATGATGATAATGATGATATTTTGGAGCAGCATGATGGGATGCCTTCCTACAAGGTAGACCCTTCCACCTTGGGTGGCAAGTTTTCAGGTAAAGACATAGGATTTTTTCTAGGCTATGAAGGCCTTTTTACATTTTAAATTACATTAGATACTTTATCATTAGAATTTTATTCATAAGATTTAAGCAACTTATAACCCAAGAATTCCTTTTTATTTTTTATTGTTGGGGTAACACCCGAAACCATAACTACAGTCGCATATCTGAACTATAATTTTGATCTATTTCATGAATTATAGTTTAATAATATAGACATTGTAGATACCTTTAGCATGAAAGAAATGTTAGAATTACCCTTAGCAGAAACCTATGGTATTAATTTAGAATCAGACACTGTATAAATTAATGGAAGAATTATATTCCTTAAAAGGCTGGATTCCTTTAACGTGGTATATTGTAATTTTTCAATCCTCTACTTACGTAGATTATTATTAATTTTTGCTTCAATAAAATAGGAATTGCACCAATTATATTACATTATGATCAGCATCAGTAAATTATCTGGAAAACACGTGTAACATCAATAACTTCCCCCCAAAAACTATAGTTTGATCGAATATTTATCCAATTTTATCTTATCTAAAATTCAAGATGAGACAGATTACTAATGAACCATGTAGATATAGTTTTTCTATTGAGAGTGATGTTTGTGAAGGATCAGGATAAAGGTAATTAAGAAAGAAAATGAACAATGAATGATATGAAAGATTTCCCATATGGAAGTAGTAGTGTGAAAGTGGGATCAAAATTTCTAGAGTACTCTACGTAATACTTAGGGTTAGCAAGGATGTGGATTTCCTCTCATGAGGGATCAAATTGTAAAAGGAGGAATGCACACTTCTATTCTATTTTGTAATTCATACTATACGACATATTCTGGACCTTGGTCCTGGGCTAGACTGGAGGTTTTCTTCTTCATTCTTTCCTACCAGTGCCCGAAATGAACGGAGATAATGTATCTTTACAAATTTTTAATATAATGAAAACCATGGCTTAGGCCATTTACTCATAATAATAATAATAATAATAATAATAATAA
>MU228107.1:346932-359947 GCA_018584345.1 Thuja plicata
TAATAATAATAATAATAATAATAATAATAATAATAATTATTATTATTATTATTATTATTATTATTATTATTATTATTATTATTATTATTATTATTATTATTATTATTATTATTATTATTATTATTATTATTATTATTATTATTATTATTATTATTAAAACCTGATTTTATAAATATTTAGGGAAAATAAAAATTAAAAAAAACTATTTTTATTTTTTTATTTTGAAGAAAATATTTAAAAAATGGTAATAAAAATCACTATACATACATGTAGGTCAATAAATTTTGACAAAAATAGCACATATCAAAAGGCAAGAACTTTGTTACAAAAAAACATTTTCTCAACATGTCAACTTTTATTAAATTAACAATTTATCTTTATATTTTTTACCATTTTAAATATGATGGCAAGGCCAGATTGAATTAAAAATGTACCTAAAATTCTCTTCAATTCACAGGTCAAGTTTCATTCACAACCACATCACCTATTACATAGAAAACATAAGCAAGAATAATTTGCTCAAGACAACCTTAGAATTTTGTATTGATTGTACAACAATATATTGAGTTACTTTTACAATACAAAATAAATTGCTTTATAGAAAGAAAGAAGCCCTAAATCTGAAAAGAAAACTAAAGCTCAAATAGAGCTCAGCTAACCTAAATTAAGTTTAGTTAGAGCTCTACTAAGTGAACTTAAGCTAAGCAATGCCAATGTAAACATGTACTCAACTATGCATGAACATGTGCATAAATAGGTAACATAATAATATGCAAATATGCATACTCTAAAAAGTTTGCATCAACGGGACTAGATTTCCATTTAATTACATATCACATATATTTTTCATTTTCCTACCCATACTCCTTTTAGAAATAGATGTAAATCTCCCAAACATTCTTCCCTTAGTTTCCTCTTAAGGGGTGAAATATCATTGCATAGCTTTGGATCATCTTTAACATCCTTATCAAGCATCCACTATCACTACAAAAAGATTATTTTTTGACAGGGCCATGCATGTGCTCTCTTGTTCTCTCATTTGAAGCAACTTTTTTCTTACATTGAGTTTTATTCTTCTCATCATTTAGATGACATCTTGTGTTTTCTTCCTTATTTTTCTAATTTTTATTGTTTGTGAGAAATTCATTTGTACATATGTACCTAACATGATTTCATTGATGAGATCTAATTCTTCGTATATTTTTTTCATTGCCCCTAAATTAAATTTAAAGAAACATTAATGTGAATGTCAGATCCTCTTAGACTAGTTCACTCAAACTTACTCGAGAAAATCTTATGAAAGTATGTATGAAATCAAATGATCACGACAGATGCCATAATATTGTATATTTTTATATCTCACCGTCTTATATAATGAAGGGTTCTTAATGTAATCTTGACTGTCATCTTAATTCATCATACTTAATGATACTTATAATATCCATTTATGCATATTCTACCTTCACATTCTTTAAGAGTATAGAGTCAAACAACATGTACCCTACTTGCTTTCAATTCTTGTCAGGCAATACAGCCGTTGGTTACTTCAAAGGAGATTTGAAGCTAGCTGCTATTAAAGAAACACGAGCCCTTAAAATAAAACAATGAGTTACGCGTCCTAGATCGAAGTGAAGAGCTTTTAGCACTGTTTTTCATATTGAAAGCCATAAATTTTCGAATCCTCAGCAGACCAGATAAAAATGACTTCAAGTTTTCTTTTCTCCTTCAAATGCCTACACGCCTCGATTAATCCATTCTCTTGCGTGAGCCCACCGGAAGACGACTCTGTGCTGGAACTCGCAAGTATTTTCCCACCTTCGTAACAAGAGGCTTGTGTATGGAAGTATTCAAGAAATTGTTTGACTGTGGTGCTGTGACGGTAAGCGTAGAATTGGAAGTTTACATGATCAATGAAGCGGCCATATTTAATCCAGAGCGCCAGGTAATAAGAGTACACTGTACTATTCTCATAAGGAGCAATGAATCTCATTAAAATGTTTACAGAGACACAGTAATCTTTAGAAAAAGGATGTAAAGACTTACATAGTGAGTGTGGAAGAAACAAGAAAAGTATACTGAGGAAGAGCTTGATTTGCATTTCCATTATCGCATTACTCAAAGGGAGAGGTCTAATTGGAAGAGATTTCACGGCGTATATATATGATGTTTGTTGTAAAGTTGAAGAGTTTCCTTGCATTGTAGACAGGAAGGAAAAAGACAGACGAAGGTGGTGAGGTCAAAAAACGAACAGAGAACAAGAAGATGCCTCCATGTCCTATTTGATTGGAGCTAAGGATCACTCGTTACGGTTGATTTTGTTTGAGGTGCACCATTGGGAAGGCAATATGATATGAGACGGGGATGGCTAGGAATCAACGACATTGGTCTGACATCGGTCGTGTTGTGGACAACGAAGGAAGGCCAAAACCCTAATCGACTGGACACGGCCGAGCTTGACAAGTGGCAGCTCTTCCACACTGCATTTTTAAATTGTAAAAGAATTATTTCACATATACTCTATTTAGATATCAAACACCACATATCAATAAAAAGTATTTATTCTAGTTTATTTGTTAAATTTTTATTATTAATTGAATGATTTAAAAATAATAGGGCCGAGGCTTTTTGATTGGTGAGATAGTCATTTAATTGACACGACATCATAGGATTCAATCTCCCCCTCAACCATGTTGCGTTGGAGGACATGTTCATATCTAAATAATGATAAATTTGAAAATAATTTTAAATATAATTACTAATTGTTCTAATTAGACAATTGTACTATTTATCTAGTAAATTAATCAATGTCCATTAAATAAGAAGTTACATAAATAAAATTATATTATAGAATACTTTTGAGTATGTATGTATGTATGTACGTATGTATGTATACACACGCACACACACACACACACACACACACACACACACACACACACACACACACAATATCTATTTTAAAATAAGCTATTTAATTTAATTGAGAATTATTGTTAGATTATTTCTTTTATACCATACAAACCTATAAGACTTAATTTTAGAAGGATTTTTCTTAGCTCATGTTATATGTTGTCAATTTATTAAAATATGGTTTTACTCAATCACATACTTTTAAATAGACGATTATAAGAGATGTTTTAAAATAAAAATAACTTTCCTAAAGTCTAATTAATATAAAATATCTATTGGAGAAAGATTAAAAAAATCATTGCTAGTTTGATAAGTCAAGTGATGGTTAACACTAAGTCATTTAAAATTCTAGTAAACTACTAACCTCTACATTCTTTGACATGAAAGAAAGTTATCTTAACTCATTATTCTCCTTATGAGTTTCATATTAGTATAGATGATATTTTTAGGCAAGATAATTTTGAAGTTTAGCAATCATTCACAATGTAATTGTCTCACATATTCAATCATCAAATAAAATTTAGTATTGTGCTTGGAGACTAAAACTGATTATTCAAATTGTTTGCAATAAGTAACCATTAGTATTGTAATACCATTGTGTTATGCAATATATCAATGAAATAAGAATTCAAGCTCTATCAAATTAATGTATAAGAGCTTGTGATTTTGCGACCAGGCATGACATGATCTATACATGAGCTAGAAAATCATTTTGAAATTTCTAGAACTATTTTCTTTCTAAGATAAGATATGACTGTATTATGCTACCAATGTATTCATAAATCATATAATCTCATATAGGTTATAACAAAATACTTATGAATAATTATTTATAATTAGTGTAGCAATGTATGCTCTTAAAATTAAACCATAGAATAGTTAATTATGTCTATGTACACCCTTATTTATCTATTGTCTTCTTGAACTTTCACCATTCATTCCATGTCTTATATAAAAGTGTATGAGTAAATTAAGCAAGGAATCTTCTCTGTTTTGCGCCTAGGACTTATATAATTTTAATTTTATTACAGGTATTGAACAAAGTTGATTTTTTGGGGATTTTACCATGTGGTTCTAACTTTCCAGGTGAGATCCATTGTCCATCATGAGAGAGAAGATTCATGTAATGGAACCTACTCCAAACATCAGAACAACGAAAACCTTTCGCATGGTAAAATCAAAATTTCAATGGAAATTATCTAATGTATAATTAATTGTGCAATAATGAATGACTTTTGGCAAGAATTAGCTTATGTATGTTAAATATTATTCATTGTGGCAACCATAGGTTTTTTTTGTAGGAATATTAGAAGTACAAATTTTATGTCTTTTAGAGGTATATTTGGTAATAGTTCATGTTTTATAAACTATTTTAGGTGAGGGTAATATAATGTGTCTTCCTACTTACATATTTTAATTGATGGTAGGTTGAACTATCCAAGATCTATATAAGTACAGTTATGGAAAGAAAGGAACTATATGAATTTAGCTCACTGGCTAAAGGCTTTGGATCAATTTTATTTTGTTTAGTTATATTACAAGTTATATCATTTATATTCAAGTATAGTTTTGATATGTTGTGAGAGAGTTTTCCTATGTCCCCTATCAAAGTTCCACTATAATGGTTTTGAGTTCCAAGGTTATGCATCTTTTGTGTTATATCTCTCCAAGGATTATTTATTTGAGTCAGTCAAAAATTGTCAAAAGAGAATTTTAAGTTGCACCTATTTTATCTTTAGTAATTTGCAAATTTCATAATGTATTTCGATTCTACATCGACATTGATTTTGCATTTTCTTGATAAAAATGTTTTGACCTTTTTATGTCCGAAATTAGCTATGTTATGTTGGGTTTATCGGTTGCATGTCTTAATGTAAAAATTGTAACAATATAAAATCTAATGTATAATATAAAATATAAAATTGACTGAAAGGAATGTTGCAATGAAGATAGTGACGATGCAGTGGTATGAATAGAAACAATTATGTTTTGTGTTGCTCCGTATAAGTGGTGTATGTTAGCAAGAACATTATTTACTTAAGTTAGTAGGTAAGCGGTTGAGGCTTGTTCAACTTGAAGATGCGTAATTTTAAGTTTTTTTCATATATAATGTAGTGCACCTGATTGGATATGGAGGCTCAATACTAGAGCTTACTAATTTATCCCAATATCAACTCTTACTAGTTTTGGGGAAAGCAATACTTTGAATTGTTTTCAAATTTGACCTGCACCCTACTAAACAATATGAACATGCATCATTTTGATATTATTCCTAGGTATTGAAGCCAACAAACACTAATAAATGTATTATACATGATCTGTGTATCAAATTAATGGTTAATGTGTCTCATAGTATATTGGACTAATGATTAAAGTGTCTCGTAAGATTTAAGTAAATTGTCCTCTCACATAGAACTAAAATTAGTCAAAATTTTCTCCAATCCTTGAATAGTTTATTCAAGTATATCTTTCAATCGACATAACCATTGCACCTTAATTTTTTTTTTAGGAAAAAGTGGGCTAACCACTAAATATATTATTATATATAAAGCTGATTTTAAGGTTCAGGTGGGAAAGAATACAATAAGAAAACCCGACATCATCACCTATTATAATATATGATATCACCTATAGCTATTACAAAATAGGAAGGGAAATGGGCTTACAAAATTCAAAATGTGACACATGCCAAAAATCCCAAACAAGTACACTTCAAAAATTTCATACCCTGCTAAAATGCCCTATCAACACAACCATTCTTCCATAGCTTTAAAGTCTGCAAATTGCAGAACCCCTTGACTTTTCCGTGCATTACCCCATCCGGCTGGAGGTGCTAAGTGGATTTCGGTGATCCACCCATCCAGAGCATCAGCAGAATTTTGCCCTTGTAATACCCCTGCATAACATAGCTTGCATTCTGATGTGGCCTGAAATCAATTGACAAATTGAGATCTGGGATGTTGGGTGGATGGAAAGAGTCCCCTGCGGTTGGTGTTTGTGCCATCGCCTGATTGAGAGACCGTAGTGAGATGTTAGCGGATACTATGATGTCAAGAATAGCTGACACAATACATTTGATGGTTGATTTTTGCTCCTTCCTAAAAGCCCTAGCCGCACCCTACAAATTGTTCATCACAAACCAAAATTTCTGCTACTCTAATGTCTTCTGGATGTTGACATAGGTTAACAGACATTCATGCTTCATAAGCAATTGATGATGAGAAAATAAACCCCCAACTAGGGCACATCCAGACCACAAGTTGTATTTATGAATTGCTGATGTTAACCTATTGTCTGTGATAAAACGTGGGCATATTACCTTGTGGGCGATTAGCAGAAATACATCTATGGACTAAAGCATGTCCATTGCATTTGAGAGAAATATATAGATCACTTGGGATGGAAACAAAACATGTTTCAAACTTGAGGTGAGAATGTGCTCTCCAATAATCTGATGTATGGCTCTACAAATCAAAGGTGTATGATAGATGAACATTTCATCAAGTTTAAAATCTTCCACCCGAGCTGGGAGCTGAGCCTCTGTTTCATCAGGAAGAAGAAATATTCGGTAATTCTTTGGTAGTATTTCTTTGTGGATATGGTCACATGCCACATCTCAAGATCTCTCCTAGAATTAATGCCATCAAATAGGTTAGGGTTTATACCATTCTGTCACTTGGAAATGGTATCTACTTTGTTTTCTCTCATAAGATAAATACCCTCAAAATGCGATGAAGAAGACAAGATGTGTTTCACATACATGATCTCCACCATAATTTACAATCTTGTTTAAGTCCCTACATTTATTCCTTCATACCCTGAATTATTTAATTTCATGCTCACAAGTTTTCAATGAGGTTTGAAAAACCATTTTGATGACACCGCATGGCCAAAGGACAGATGGGAGGCGTGTAAGCTCTGTTGAATTACCTTTCATTTGTGTAGAGAAATTTAAATTTCATTAAAATCCATGTGATACTTTGTGAGCCTGTATCTCCTTGCACGTTGTCATGCATATTGTGAAATGATAGTAATCTTTATAAACTTTGATCCCTTCTGAGGTAGCCATATGTGTCGATCATCATCGGGGGTTGTTTGAGACATCATTATCCTGTTCCTTTCACTCGAATTTTGACGTCGATTTGGTCTTTATTAAGCCATTTGATATGATGAGAACCCGCCTCTCCTTGCAAGTTGTTACACATGGTGTTGATTGATAATAATCTTTAAAAAACTCTATGCCTTGCTGAATTATCCATAGATATCCTTTCTCATCGAAGGTTATGTGGGACATCATTGTCTTGTCCCATACTCTCCCAAATTTGACATCATACCAGGGTCATCTTATCTCTTGTTAAAATACTTATCATGTGAGACCAATCTTTGTAATTCAATGTTATGAAAAATGACATCCCGTGGATTTGAATCTTTGAGCATGAGCCAGTCACATCCTAGGTTGGAGAGGTAGTCAGCCACAACATTTCCTTCTTGTAGGGTATGAGCGATGGAAAGTTCTGAGATTGTATCTAGCAGAGACCATATATTGTGTAGGATATATCTTATTCCTGAATTATGAATCTCTCATTTGATACATGCGTTGATGATGACCATAGAGTCACCTTCAATCTTTATGTTGCCATACCCTCCTTTTTTCACATTTTAAGAGATGAGAAGAGGGCATAAGCTTCTGCTATATTATTTGTCCCTGCTGGTATTAGGGATGTCTTTATTGCCAATACGTCTCCATTGTGGTCTCTTATGCACACTCCTATCCCAGACTATCTAGGACTACCTCTCGATGCACCATCAAAGTTGATTTTAACAACTTTTTTCCTGGGACACAGCCAATGTATGGAATCCTAACATAGTGCTTGTCTATTCTGGTCATGGTGCCCCCAACCAATGGGCACTAGAATACCCTTCCATTCTTGAATGAGGAAGCTATCCTAACTAGTAAGTACTAGGTTGCATTTAACACTGCTATGACTTGTATTCACTACTTCAGATATGGATTTTTCCAAATTAGACATAACTAAGTCAATTGGGGAGGGTTTTTGTCAGAAATTCCTCTTATTTCTCTCCCACCATACTACCCAAACAACTAGTTCCAGTATACATTTCCACAAACTAGTGAAAAGGGACTGTGAATACAGTTCTGGCCAGGTTTGAAAAAGATCCCAAAGAGTGTTGGGGAGTGGGTTATGGTAGTGTAGTTTGCCAAGAATGAAAATCCAACATTTTTGTGCAAAAGAGCACTTTAGGAAGAGATGGTCCGTGTCCTCAAATTCAAGATAACAAAGTAAACATTTGAATGGCTGGGATATGTTGAATTTTGTTAGTCGATCACTAGTTAGAGCTCTCTTTCTTAGAGCTATCCAAGCAAAACATTCAGCATTTGGGAGTATCACATGAGTTTAGGAGAAGGAAAATGCATGGCAAGGAACTATGTTGGCTTGCTGCTATTGGATAATCTTATAGCCATCTTTGATGTTGGAAAACCCTTCTTTAGCTGGGGCCCATAATATTTTGTCCTCTTCTATAGTTAGGTAGACCAATTTGTCTTGGAGGATAAGTTTTAGTCTATCCCTCTCCGATGGATGAATCGGTAACTAATTTAGGTCTTTCCATATTGCTTTATTTGAGAAAAGGCATACTGTTGAGATGTAATCAAGCAAATAAACTCCCCAATGTGCCTTTGCTACTTCCACCAAACCATCCTGTGATCCTGGCTAATATAAGGGGGGTGAGCCATTCTGAGAATCTCTCCAAAATTTAACTCTATTCCCAAAGTTCACCTCCCAGGTAATGTATTTAGTAACAATGTCTCTTGAAGCCATCATGAAATCCCATATGACTAAACCCTTTGGGTGGTCCCTAATAGTGAGTATTCTAAAAGGACAAGGGTTATCTAGATATTTATGCTACATAATTTGGCACCACTTGTTGCTTTCTTTAATGTACATTTTCCATAATTTGGCACCACTTGTTGTTTTCTTTAATGTACATTTGCCAAACTAATTTTCCCCCAAAGGCTTTATTGTGGTTTGTCAAATCGTGGATACCTACCCCTCCAAAGGATTTTATCTGGGCCATGTCTTGTAGGGAAACTAGAGGGATCTTCTTCTCACCATTAATATTTCCTTTCTAAAGGAATTGATGAAGAAGCTTTTGGATTGTTTGAATCATTGATCAGGGTGCCTTAAGGACTGAAAGATAGTAATTTTGAAGGGCAGCCAACACTGTTTTGATATGAAGAATTTTCCCTGCTAGAGAAATCCATCTTGCTTTCCATGCCACAATTATAGACTTGATTCTATCAATGATAGGCATCCAATATGATATTTTGTTTGCACCCATGAAAAAGGGGATACCGAGGTATACGGATGGGAGGAAATCAATTGTGAACACCAAGAAGTTTTCTATTCTGCTTGAGATAATCTAATAAGTGTTGAAGAAATATATTTTGGACTTTTGGGCACTAATTTTTTGTCCATATACGTCAATATACAAGTCCAAAACTTGTTTGATAATTTTTGGTTCCTTAATATTAGATGCCCCAAATAGTAGTGTATCATCCACAAATAAGGAATGGGTGATCACTAAATTTGATTCCCCTATTTTTTCTCCTTCCCACTGTCTAAGATCATGTTTGACATTAATGTATCTGCTGAAGGCTTCTGCCATTAGAATGAAAAGTACCAGGGATAAAGGATCACCTTGGCAGATTCCTTGCGTGGAAGAAAAGAAACCTGCTGGGACCCCATTAATTATCACTGATAACCATGCCCCTGAGATACAAGCTTTGATCTATTTGCGCCATCAATCAGCAAAGCCAATTTTTTTTAAAACTTTGAAGAGAAAATTCCAGCTTACTTTATCGTATGCTTTCATCATATCTAGCTTGATGACAAAATTTGAGGATTTGCTTGAGTCAATTGAGTGTAGGACCTCATGTTCTACAATTGCACCCTCCATAGTATCTCTACCCGGGACGAAGCCACCTTGCTCTTGGGAGACTAATTTCAGGATCAGGTGCTGCAATCTCAAATTGATTGCCTTTGTAATAATTTTATATATTGTATTACATAACGAGATCAGTCTAAAGTCTGAGAAAGTTTTGGGTACTTTAATCTTTGGGATGATGGCAATATTTGTAGTGTTAAAGTATTTTAACATTGCTCTACTTTTCCTTGATTCTTCAATCACTCCAAGAAGATCCCAACCAATCAAATCCCAGCAAGTTTGATAGAATAAGGCTGTAAATCCGTCTAGTCCTAGAGACTTGTCTGGTGGTAAGAAGAGTACTACTTTTCTAATTTTTGTCATTGTGAAGGGTGCCATTAGTACTGAATTATCAGCCGCCGTAATAATTGATGGAATACCTTGGAGTATGTCTAGGTGTTGTTGTTCTATAGGTATTGGAATTTTTGCTGGGGCAAGTAAGTTTTTGAAGAATCTGACCCCTTCTTGTTGAATCCCTTGTGCATCTGAGATTACCATTCCATTATCTGCTTTGTTAATGGAAAAAATATAGTTTGCCACTCTTTTCTGTTGTGCTGATGCATGAAAGTATTTAGTGTTCTTGTCCCCCTCTTTTAACCATAATTTGTGAGATTTTTGACACCAATAGAATTCTTCTCTTTTTCATAATTCTTCCCCTTCTTGCTGGAGTTATTTCTATTTCTCAAAGTTATCTTTATCCATGCCTTGATTAATTATTTTGTCAACAATTTCTGCCAATTGTTGTTGCACACATTATTTCTATTTGAAAATGTTTTTGAATGTCACTTCATTTCATTTTTTAATGTGTTTCTTGATATGTTTCAATTTGGCTGCAAACTGATGCATTTTAGAGCCTTCACACCTAGGGGCACTTATCCACCATTGCCAAATTAGTGGTAAGAAATGTGGATGTCTCAGCCATATTTTCTCAAATTTGAAAGTTGGTTGATGATTAATTTCTTGATTGACAGTAGTAGCTTGGATGTGAAGGGAAATCAGGAAGTGGACCCTCACTTAGCCAAGATTTCTGATTGGAAAGTGAAATATGTTAAGTTCCACTCCTAAGATATTAAGAACCTATCCAGTCTCTCAGCAATGTGAGAAAATTGAGCTCTTCTATTTGTCCATGTGAAGGTCCCATTGGCTGGTTCAATATCCAGCAAGTTGTTATCCTCCACTCTTAGGTGATTGGAGAAATTTACAGTTTGGTGGTCTTGCATTGAGTTCTTCACATACATTCCTTTGTATCTGCAAGATCTTTTGGCGACATTGAACAAAACCAAGCAAGTGGAATGTCGTTCATTCAAACAATAAAGTAGATGCAATAGGTTTTTAAGAATATGATTAACTAATTAGGGAGCACCTGACGAGGCAATAAGCGCAGAACCATTTAGAGACAATAATGAGGATAATCAAGATGCCAAATCATACAAAAATGGTAAATAACTAAGAAAACATGCCAAAAAGATGCATGCTATGAAGTCTCGCATAATAAACCCATATAAATGTGAAAATTGACACAGTGACGTAGGGAGAAATAAGAAACTCAAAGAAATGCAGATCTTGATGTAAAACTCCATGGTAGCTGAAAAACTACTGACTGTAACTCAAGAGAAGTGTGTTGTGAGAAGTTTCAAGTAGAGATTCTTCTTTTATAAGGGGAGTATTATTTGTCTGCTTTTCTCTAATTATTTTTTGTTAATACATCTTGTCTCCAATGTGTGATTGAAGGAAAATATGTGGGAGTTGCAAATGTTCAATGCATGTGATGCAAATGAAAATTCTAATCAAATGAAGTTGTGAGCTACAAAATAGAATATTAACTGATTACATCTGAGGTGGCTTTGTAAGGAATCTTTATAGAGATGGGTTGTTGTCAGAAACCCAACACCATGGCCAGCTTAAACTTGCAACAATGAAATTTGTTTCTTACGTGAGTCGACATAAATCTAATCTAATAACAGAGAACACTTACTCATGTCTCTCCTAGGCTTACCTTCTAAAGAGGCAGCCTCTCTCAAATTCCATTTGTTAAAGTAGTTGCACATTTTTACTAAAGTCATCTTGGATAGGAGTACTCCATTATTGGATTTAAATTAAAACTACCTAAGCAACGAATTTCATTGTTGCAGTAATACGCTGGGCATGATGTAGAGTTTTTGACAAAATAATTCATTTCTATAGAGATTCATTAGAAATACACATCAGATGTTATCAGTTAATATTATGTTTCATAGCTGACAATAATGATGGATAGTACTGATGCTTAGTCTGCTTAAAAATTTCATTGCATAACAGGCATTGAATGTTTGCTAGATACCTGCCTGCTCCGATAGACTATCATGAGAAATGAATCTAGAATGTAACTCATTACGCTCATCTAATGCAGATTTCTATCTTAAAATAAGATAAAAATCTAATCTTGATTTGCATTCTACATTTTCTAGTTTTTTAAACATTGTAATGATGAATCATAAAGTCTAATCTTAAATGATGATAAAAAATTTAAACATAATAGAATTTAGAAACAATATCAAACATTTAAATCTTTTTCTTTTGCAAAATGGTAGAGACAATATAATAATTAATATAATTATTACACTGCTTCTAATGGAGCTCAAGCAGGAAAGAAGTAGGGAAGAAAACCCCCCATCCCAGCCCCTAAATATGAAAATCAGACTGATAGAAAATAGCCCACTTGGACAAGCATTATAACAAAAAATTTTATAAACCTAATAGCTAACCTAAAGAAGTTACCCAAAGAAAACTACTACATACATAAAACGAAGAGAATAATTGTACAACAACCCCAACAAGCACCAAAAATATGACCAAAACACTGCTATCTATTGCCAATTTACATATAAACCCTAATTACTATTATATGCTAAATGTAGACCTATGATTTCAACACAAACACAACACAGTCTTTACATAGTCGCTTAATTCACAAAGACAAACATGACTTGTTTGTTATGAAAATTTGATTGAGGCGACCTGTTGCCTCCTAATTAGTTGTGGATGTTGAGTTTTACCCTCAGAACGAGAGCCAACAACCTGACCATTGCTAACATGGAGGATTTTAAGAATGCAAGATGAGAAG
>MU228107.1:360585-377411 GCA_018584345.1 Thuja plicata
GAATTGATTTAATTAAAAGCACTTAAGACTTTAGATTTAAATCAATTAATCATAAGGGTTTTTAGCTAATAATCATTGAGAATTTAGGAATTAAATATAATGTCAGATTTATGCAAATTTGGGTTTTCTGCATTTGAAACTCAGTAAATTAAAGTCAATTAGGAGAAGAATTTGCCTAGTACAATAGGACTTCGAGGATGAGAAAATTGAAGGAATGCACCAAAATTGATTGGATTATTAGGTGCCAATTTTGCGGTGTTACATTTTGCCCCTCTTTGAATTGATGTGCGAGCAGCGCATTGATTCAAAGAATAGTCTGAAGTGAAGATCAGAATCAAGGTTAGATTGCCTGAATGTCCACTAAGAGCTAATGAAGATCTAGGACTATCTCTAGAATAAGGGTTAGATTGCCTCAATACAAAGGTAAGCCCTTTGAGATCTAGGTTAGATCACCTAGATAACAGTCTAAAGAGTTTTTGAGAGTCATCTTCAGAATGAAGCATAAATTTTAGGAATTACGGTTAGATTGCCCCAATACCCAATGAGATTTCAAGAATCATTTCCAGAACAAAGCTTAGTCCCCCAATGTCTAGGTTAGATTGCTCAGATACCTAGCTAGATAGATGACGTGATGAAAAGATTCAAGATCATGAAATATCCAATTTTGACCATAAGGTATGAAAAACTGAATATGCCCCAAGTGATGAGATGACTCTAGCGACGGGGACTTTTGATTCAGATCAGACTGATTCAAGAATAATGTGAAAAGATTCAATGATGCAATCATATTTCCCCCTCGGGAGCGAAATCGAAAGAAGACACATCATAATGATGAGAGTGAGAAATCATAGAAAAAAGATATATCAAGAGAGAGCAGAATCAATTTAGAGCGATCGAGAGGTCCTGTTGATTAGGTTTGACCATAGTTGAGTAGATTTGACAAGAGTTGACTTTGATGAAAAGATTGTAGAATCAAAGAAAATGATGACAAGAGATAATTCTGACAAGAAAGCGATGTTAGAAAGCTGACTACACAAGCATCTAATCACGTCAGCCTGAGATTTTTAAAATGTGATTTTGAGCTACTTAAGAGTGTCATATTTCAATTTTGATCATGAAAATAGATCCAGAATGGTCCAATTAGCCAAGGGTACAATTTTCATGGAAAATAGAGCACTTTGAAAAATTAGGTCAAAGGCTATATAAGGCTTGGAGGGGTCATTTTCAAATCATTATTCACCTTTGACTTTAGAGGTGGCGAGAGCTCCAGCTGACATTGAAAGCATTCTTGTGCACATGCATTGATTTGAGCACACCCAATAGCACAATTGACCAGCGGAGTATGATGCACATATGAGTATTCATAACTGGATCTTGTATTTCTACAAAAAAATTATCATTCTTTAGTGTTAGTGAGATTTTTTTAGCTTTTAAACCATGTTTCGCCAAATGTCACATGAGGAAATAGTTTCCTCGCGCTGGGCCTGATCACTCTTCATGTGAGAAAACTGAATCCTCGCATGGGTTAAGGATTCCGCGCGTGGGCCCCTCACCAGTGCTCGCGTGAAGATTGTGCATGTGCTGTGCGAGATTCCTAGAATCTCACATGAGAACACATCCCGCTTTGTGTGAGCCAGAAAGCTCGCACAGAACTAGAGTTTCCTCACGCGAGAAAAGAGTTTTCTCACGTGGGAAAATGGCAAAAACCAAAAATTGTTATTTTTCTTGCATCGCAGAGTCAACCAGTTGAATTTTATGTCGAGTAGTTCCATAGCTACATTTGTTATCTTTTGCTTTGAAAATCATCATTGTTGAGGTACTGATCCAATTTTGTCTTTTTGTGTTGTACGTCGATCTCCCAGACATTGGTTTCAGGTCCCATCATCCTATCATAGGTGAGTTACTGCAGAGATTATCTGATGCCGACGGGGCCCATATTGATGGGTTAGGATTGACATATCTGCGTGATGTACCTAATATTTGGGTAAATCACAGATTAATTGAGGCCCTGGTTGAGCGTTTCTATTCATAGATGAATATTTTTCATCTACCACAGGGAGAGATGACGGTGACTCCGGAGGATGTATACTGGATATTGAGAGTGCCATTCCATGGAAATCGTGTGGAGTACTACACATAGCCAAGAGATGGTACGCAAGCTTTAAGATCCATTTTTTAGGATCAGTTGGTGGTGGGCCAGGCTATCTCCTGGGAAGATCTGATACATACATATGGCTGAGATTACACCTTTGTAGTCATTCTCACATTATTTTTGAGTTGTTATCAGGTACTAGATCCTGGTCAGCACGGTTTGGAGTATGGATGGGGCATTATGCTCCAGAAGATGCTAGATGTGCCGATATTTACATATGGATGGGGCGAGTGCATACTCACATAGATGTATCATGAGATGCACGAGGTCATGTATCAGGGTGCCCACACTATGGCAGTAGGAGTAGTTGTGTTGTAGATCTGGGCCTAGGAGCACCTTCCCGTATGTAGGCCAATTTTTCATGATATGTGGTAGCCATTAGAGCCATATATTTACAGATACACTGGTCTGATGACCCAGCCCACGCTGGGTAAGACTGAGTGGTGGCGCACATAGATTGATGATATGGCTATAGTGATATGGTGACTGTGGGTTGCTATTGAGGTCTGGGATGATGCTCATCATGAGCTATCCCGCATGTTCTATTCACAACCTCTAATAGGGCATACCATCACAGTGATCAAGCATTTCCTACTTATACATGTGCTATGCTAGTTCAGGAGGCCTTAGGATGTATCGCTTGAGTATTGTACATATGCTCAATTCGTTGATGAGATGAAGAAGGGTTGGCAGAGGCAGCTTGACAGGGGGCGTAGCATGATAGATGCTCAGGTACCACCATCTTGATGGGATTACATGGCGATAGTGATAAATGCATGTGTGACACCTACATACAAAGATCAGCTATTAGCACATCCATTTCCCAGGTTCACATCTCCAGTGGGCCAGATTCCTTAGGTGGTGTAGCCACCACCACAGCAGCAGGCACAACAGGTTCCTCCTCCAGGATAGCAGCCTCAAGATCAACAGCCATAGCAGCTTCCACTACAGCAATAGGGTAGAGTGGTACATCCATGTACACATTAGACTACTATCCCTATGAGGCCTATGGGATTAGATATAGGGGTTGGGCTTAGTGGTAGCCAGGATAGAGCTGTAGAGCAGGGTGATGATATCGTCATGGCCAATGCAGTTCTAACTGACGCTCCATAAGGCAGATAGGTGACTCAGCTATAGGAGGATTTTCATCAAGTGAGAGAGAGAGTGTGACAGAAGCAGAGGGAGTGTGATGACCTTCATACATAGGTGGTCATCAGAGATACCCAAATATCAAAGTGGGACCAGGAGGTTTGAGAGTTGCGAGAGGCACTGGCCAGGGCACAGTTGGATATTAGATATGAGGCTGCACAAGTGGCCTACTATTATGCTACATATACTCTTGTAGTTCATGAGGTAGCAGATCAGATTCTACCTTTTTCAGAGTGTGCTGGCGCTCAGGCTATTCCACAGGGACCACCTCCAACAGGACCACCTCCATAGGGTCCACCTCCACAGCAGCAGGGGATGCCCCCACCTCCACCTTATTTAGGTGGTTAGGTTATGATGAATATTGTACCACCATTTTGACCTATTATGCTCGAGTAGCAGCATTGTATATTTAGACCAATCGATATATATATATATATATGAGCTCAATTTTTTGGCATCATTGTACATGTGTATATATTTCTTTCAATGTCTATGAGATGATTTCCTATATGATTTAGGTGTATGGATTATAAATGTATGCGATGAATGAATATGGAAATGTTCATGTATGTGTTTTATTGATGTATGAAAATGCTATGATAGATGTTAGATGGATAAATGCTATTTATGATTTGAGTTATGCTTATAATGGATGCACATGTGTATGGATATATGTATGCAAATGAATTTATGGAAATGCACTTCTTGAAAATGAATGGAATGCAATGGTACTAATCATCTCATGTAGGGCATTCACAATATATAATAGATACTAGCCAAAGGGACATACACGAAGATTGAGAATGAGGACCAGACGCTCATGTAGTGAAGAAGAGCCATGATGAAAGATGAGGACTTTGAAGAATGAGAAGATAATGAAGAGAGCATCAAACTACCACAATGCAAGCCTAAAATGAGAATGCAAGCCTACAATGCAAATGCAAGCCTAAGCTAAATGCAATCCTAGACTTTGGTTGTTGGACTCATTGTATTTATCATCATCGGGTGCTTTGGATCATCAGAGTCAATACAATCCTTACTAGTGCTACTGCGACCATAAAAATATGAATATGAATTTCATCAGATAAAATATAGGAGATGAACATAAGCACTGAGGCACAAAATCCAAGGTGACCTGAACATTGTTTCCAATTTGATGTAGTAAAAGTTCACAAGTAAACAAACAAAGCAATAATAGTCAAGGAGATAGTTTCAACCTCCCCTTGGCGTACAAATAAACAAGATCAAGGGATGTGAGGCTTTTCCACCTTAATGTAGAAGCTCTTATCACATACACCCTATTTATTTGACATTACTAGATCATTGAAACCACACCAACAAGCAGTAGACAAAGAAAATATCAATGAAATCCATAAGAAAAGATAGCATACTACGAAAAAGTCCATCATATCCTAGCATGTTTCAAGGTTTACGAATGTGTCTATAATTAGGGTGTTGAAAAACACCATTGTGCTTGTGAGTGTAATGCGTTTGATTACTAATGAGAGATATTTACGTTGTGAGAAATCTGAAGTGTGTTAAAAAACATAGATGTGTCCAAAGAGAGTGTTGAAAAACACTGTTTGATTAAGGTGTTGAGAAACACCAGTTTGTGCCAATAGAGAGTTGTCCTTCAGGGCTGACAAGATTAATGAATCAAGTGTAAACTGAAGCATGATTGAAATGGGGAGCCATGCCCCCAAGTAACAAATGGATCGAAGCTGAGCAAAATGGATAGCAAAATAGTGCCAGAAATCTCAGCAATGTAGCGACAGTAGGCAGACTTAGTGAGAACCACTAGTGACTATTGCAAGAGATTCTCAAGCACAAAAATCAATAACGAGATCAAAGAATTAGTAGGAAAACATAGTGAGAACCACTGGTGACTGATGCAGAAGAGAGTCTCAAGAAGAGACAAAGTGCTACAAGGCATCAGCAGGAAGACGTAGTGAGATCCACTGGTGACCGATGCAAGAGGAGAAGAAATCCAAAAGATAAGATAATTCCCCCTAGACCAGGAACATGCCCTTGGGTATGACCAATTTCAATCCATGTGAGGTCAAGAAAAATCTTGAAGATGACTGAAAGCAAATGCACACTAAAGCAGGAAAGTAACTGAAGTAGGAAACCAACTCAAGCAGGAAAGCAACTGAAGCAGGAAAGTAACTGCAAGAAAGCCAAGACATGCTGCAACAGATAAAGCATTGCGAAACAAGAGGCACCTGTTTACTAGGTTTTCACCATCTTGATAGAAATTCTATTTTTTCTACCATGACGCCTGTTTACCAGGTTTTCATCAATGGCACATTTTTCTCTTTTTCTCTTTTTTTTAAATTTTTTTTATTTTTCAATTTTTCAATTTTTTTATTCTTTTTTCTTTTTTTGATTTTTCTTGTATTTTTTTAATTTTTTTTTTTTAATATTATTGAGGCGCCTATTTACTAGGTTTTCACTAGGATAATAGATACATCAAAGTGCCTGTTTGCCAGGTTTTCACTAAGATGATCATTTTTTCAGGACATTTTACAATTTTTAGGATTTTCTCAGGAATAAAGTATGTACATGAGGATGTAGAAGATATCTTAACTATAGAATTTCTTCAGGTGAAGAGTTTTTATGGGCTCTTTGAGTGGTTCACCTTCTATACTAGAGAGCTAATAAGTGCCAAACCCAAATACTGCAGTAATGATTTAAGGACCAAGCCAGTTTGGCTCAAACTTCCCTTTCTGAGTCCGTTGTTGTTGATTTTTAGGATTCTCTCTCAGGACAAGATCACCTATTTGGAAGTCTCTTGGTCTGACTTTCTTATTATAGTTCTTTGATATCCTCTTTTGGTATGCTCTGAGATGATCAAATGCCACTTTCTAACGTTCATCTAATAACTCAAGCTCTTGAAGCTGAGATATTCTCATGTCATCATCTGTAATGAGGCCTTTCAAAGAGACTCACAATGTAGGAATCTCAACCTCAATAGGCAGTACAACATCTGTGCCATAGACTAAAGTGAAGGGTATGGCCCCTGTTGGCATTCTGATACTGGTGCAATAGGCCCATAAAGCTGGATTTATCTTGAGGTGCCAATCCTATTTAGACTTGTGTACCATACGGTGTAGGATCTTGAGAATTGTTTTGTTAGAAGCTTCAGCCTGCCCATTACCCTGGGGGTAATAAATAGAAGACCAATGTTGGATGATCTTGAACTTAGCACATAAATTTGTCAGATCTTTATTCTTGAACTGTCCCCCATTGTTAGTGATAATAGAGGAAGGTACACCATATCTACAAATAATGTAGTATAAGATAAACAGAGCTACAGATTTTCCATCAGCTACACTGAGAGGCACTACCTCAACCCATTTATTAAAATAATCTATAGCAGTGATGATGTACTTGTGTCCTCTTGAGGAAGACGGATATATCTGACCTACTAAGTCAAAAGCCCACTATTGAAATGGCCAAAAGGTGTTAAAAGGAATGAGTTCCTTAGCTAGAGAATGAATCAAGTTTTCATGGAGTTGACATTGCTTACAAGATTTGGCAACTGTGTAGCTTCCTTCTCCATATCGGGCCAATAATAACCAGCTCTAATAAGCTTACAAGCTAGTGTTAGGCCATTTGAGTGAGAACCACAAATGCCTTCATGTACCTCTTCTAATGCACATTTAGACTCATCAGGTTCTAGACACCTAAGGAGGGTACCGTCTAGACCCCATCTATACAAGTCGTTTGCTACGGTGACGTACCATGAAGCACTACAGATTAGATGGCATTTTTCATTTCTAATATATGTGTCAGGAATACTTTGGTTATGGAGATAGGAGTATATGTGGTGGTAACAAGACAAATCATGTCCAATTACTGAATAGATCATCTGGGAGTCAGGAGAGTCATAGGCAGGGTAGCATAATGTCTCCACTAGGAACTCGTGTCTAAAATTATTCTATGGCATTTGCAACATAGAGGCCAAAGTAGCCATAGTATCAACTACTTTATTATCCACCTAGGGAATTTGCTGAAAAGTGACATGTGAAAAATAATTCCTAAGGCTTTCAACCATCCTTTTATAGTGTACCAACTTTTCATCTTTGGTTTGATAAGTATTGTTGACTTGATTGATAACTAGTTGTGAGTCTCCAAAGATTTTTAGTTCATCCACTCGCCATTCAATAGAAATATTGAGTCCATTGATCATAGATTCATACTCGGTGGTGTTATTGGTACAAGGGACCATCATTTTATATGCCTTTGGTAAGGAGAATCACTGCGGTGTGATAAACAAAATTCCAGCTCCTGACCCCTGTTGGGTGAACGAACCATCAAAGAACATTGTCCATGTTTGATGCGTGAGAAGCATAATGGACTCATTTTGGAATTCCATCTTTAATGGTTAATGATCTATAAGAGGTGCTTCAGAAAATTGATCTACAATTACCTATCCTTTAATAGCTTTTCTCTCAACATATACAATATCGAACTCACTAAGGAGCATGACCCATTTAGCTAGTCTACCTGTGAGGGTAGCTTTACTGAGTAAGTATTTCAATGGATTGATCTTTGCAATCAACCTCATAGTGTCGTAACTTATAGGAAGCAAACACCACTGCTAAGCAAGCCTTCTCAATTACTGAGTAATTCATTTCATAAGAGACCAATGTTCTGCTGATGTAGTAAATGGCTCTTTCTTTATGATTTGGATCTTCTTGGGACAAGAGAGCACCCAAGGATGTTTCTGTCACTGAGATATATAGGATCAAAGGCTTCCCTAAATGGGAGGCATCAGTATGGGTAGATTAGCTAGATACTATTTAATTTTTTGAAATCCTTGTTCACACTCTTTGTTCCAGTCATAAGTCACACCTTTATGCAGGGTTTTGGTAAAAGGTTGTGACTTGTCAGCTAATTGCGAGATAAACTACCTGATAGATTGAAGTAAACCTTGAAGACCCCTCATTTGTCTGATATTATGAGGTGGTGGAATTTCCATTAGAGCTTGTACCTTTTCCAGATCCACCTCAATTCCTTTTGCCAAAATAATCTAGACAAGTAATTTTCTAGAAGTAACCCCAAATGCACATTTCTTAGGGTTTAGGCACAACTGGAATTTCTCCATACAATCTAGTATAGGACCTAGATCGGTGAGATGTGTTTTTCTATCCATACTCTTGGCAAGTGTATCATCCACATAATCCTCCATTGTCCTATGCATAATGTCATGAAATATTATAGTAACAGCTCTTTGATAAGTAACCCCAGCATTCTTTAAACCAAATGGCATAACATTCCAACAAAATATACCCCATGCATAAGTAAAAGCTATTTTCTCTTGGTCTTCTAGCACAATTTTGATTTGATTATAGCTAGAAAATCCATCCATTAAGGAATACATCTCATATCTCGTTATCATATCCATGATCATGTCAATATTGGGGATTGGAAAATCATCTTTTGGGCATGGCAAATTTAAATCTCTAAAGTCCATGCTGACCCTAATAGATTTGTCATGTTTGGTTACTAGGACTATATTAGAAATCCACTCTGCATAATTAATCGCTCGGATGAACCCAGCTTTCAGAAGTTTTTCCAATTCTTCCTTGATCCATAAAGCTACATGTGGATGCATCTTTCTAAGTTTTTGTTTGATAGGTTTCACACCTAGTGACATTGATAAGTGATGCATAATGAGGTCGGGATCGACACCCGACATGTCAGAATATGTCCATGCAAAATTTATCTTTTTCTCTTGGTAAAACTCTATAAATTCCTTAAGTTCCTCTGAAGATAATGACTTGGCCACATGAATGATATGTGGATGTTCTTTCATTCCCAGATTTATTGGCTGAGTAGGTTCAATTCACACTAATGAGCATTCCTGAAAGTGACTCGAAAGTGCATCAAGTACCTCACCCTCAGGCACCTCAGAGAGGTTTTCAACTTCAGGTACATCTTTTCTTTTTACTTTTTTTCGCTCTGATACTGCCACAACGTGGTTTTCACCATCAGAGCACTTATTCTTTCTTTTTTTAATTTTCTGACTAAGGTACTTGATGTCAGCCTCGGTCATGTTGACACTTTCTTCACTAGTGGAGGACATTACGGGCTCAATAGCATGAAGGTAACAGGATAAGGTGTAATCATTCTACAATGTAAGGACTTCACTGGATGAAGAAGAGGAATTCCAGTCTATTAATTCAGGGTGTTGGAGGGAAAGGAATGTGACAGGTTCAAGTGCATCCATAGTATAGTCATCATCGAAAGCATTAACTAGCAAGAGGGAATCTAGACCAACTCGTCCAAAGGTGTGTTTGAATCCTTATGATCTCTAACTACTGAAGTAGATGACATGTCAATACCTATAGAATCAGACTCATTAGGATTTTCACTAGAATCCTCACTCATGTTGAGAGGTCTTTCACAAGATCGTGCTGAAAAACTATCAAACTCATACTCATGAGAGTCTATATCTGAACTCTGACTTGGGTGCTTGCACCATGAAGGTTTTTGAGTTCATTTAATATGAGTCTATTCTTGTGTCCACCTTCTTTGAATGTCTGGTGGTATGTACCTTTCTCCTTTGAAGTTAGGATCTTGTAAGTCTTTCCATTGCTCATAAGTGAGCGTCTCACATTGAGTAGTTTGATCAAAGTCACTGTCTATTTCTGCAGTACAGGTACATGGCACAAATTTATCTAGCTCAGCAAAGAATGCTGCTAGGTTTGGAGGGATGGGATAAGGAAAATAATCCTCATCCAAGCTATCTTGTATAGTGTCAGCTGTAGTTGTACTTTTAGGTTCTAGTGTAGGCTCTACTTTTGGCACAAATTTATTGATCCCTAGATGAAACATAACCTTTTTGAAACCTAACCCAGTGGTATCTTTTGTCTTTTGACCTATAGCTTGAATAGGTTCCACTAACCCATTTCCATTCACACCTAGAGGGCCACTTCCTTTGTACCCAAAATGTTTCATAATCTTAAGACCCTCGCTGTTAGGATTTAATTCATGAGCTGGGGTAGTTTGTTCATATGTGTTCTTTCCTTTACAAAGCCAATCTTTCATAGCTCTGTCCTCATCTTCATCTTCCAATGGTGTATTATCCCTTACAAATGTACCCTCATAAACTACCTCAGGGGTAATGGAAGATTTATTATATTCAAAAGGTCTCCCATAAGACCTAGGAGACAGGGGAAGAGCCTCTAATGACAACACGGGTTCCATTTGATATCCCCCCATGCCCATATCTCTGATTTTCAGTGTTTGTTCCATGTCTTTGAGCTGGGCATCACAGAGTTCTATGTATTCTCTATTAGTTAGAACAAGATTGTCGGTTGATTGAATGAGAGCATTACAAGAAGATCCCTTGCTAGTGGGAACATTCACCTTTGTGCCTTGAAAAGAAAACTTGATATACTGATGGTATGTAGAAGGAACCGCTTGCATCTCATGAATCCACAGTCTTCCTAGTAAAATATTATACGTGAGAGGAAGGTCTAACACTTGACATATGATGTTTCTTTCAACTGGGCCAACCTGAATGGGTAGCACAACTAGACCTTTAGGTGTTCTCTCTTCCTCATCATAAGATTTTATGGTAATTCTTTTGTGGGAATCTATGTAATCCTCTCTATAACCTAGTTGAGCAAGAAAATGAGCGGAGAAAATATTAAGACCAGCACCATTATCAATGAGCACGTGGTGGACTAACTATTTACCTATCATGACTTCTATGTGCAGAGGAGCATTGTGTGGGTGACTAATTGAGTGATCATCTTCTTCAGAGAAGGATAAGTAATGTAGTGAGGTCAAATGACCCACCATGGATTGAAACTGATCCAAGTTGATATCTTTGGGGACATTAGCTTCGGTGAGAGCTTTGTCTAGAATCTGCCTATGAGCAGGTGAGATTTTTAATAGCTCAAAAATAGTTATCTGAGCATTGGTCCTTTGAAGCTGGTCAAGGATGCTATAAACAGCAACAGGAGGTGTAGGGACCACCTTCAAAGTTTTGTTGGTAGAACCAACAACAGTCTTATTCGTAGTTTGTTTTGGCGTGGACATAGCAGTAGGAGGGTTAGGACCCTTGATAGTGATTCTAGCGTTAGACCAAGTAACAGTGTTCGCACAATCCTGGGATGTTTTAGATTGAGAGTTAGGGCCTCTTACAACAAATGGGGTTCTGGGTTTAAAAACATTCCCACTTCCCTTGCCGGTAAACATATTACAATATTCAACTTCCATTGGTTCAATCATGTTGATCACATTATCATAAGTGGCATTAGCGTAATTAACTTTGGCATTATTATTCTGAGCATTGGAGGATTCACCTTTCTCATGATGAGGGAAGGGGTCTCTGAATGCTTGATGATCCAAATTCTGGTTATGATTCCCCACAATGATTACCTGGTCATCAATCAAGTCTTGAACTTTATGTTTTAATTGGTAACAAATATCAGTCTTCTGAACTTTATTCTAATGGTAATCACAGTAATCATTCTCTTTGCACCAATGAGGTCTTGGTTGTGGATCATATAAATGATTCTCCAAAGGAGTAAGAATTTGATTTTGTACCAAAGTTTTGAAAAACACATCAATTGATTCTCCTAGAGGGGTAAATTCATGCTTGGGTTGTGGTACCTAAGGTTTGTTGCCAACAAATTTAAAGGGATATTGAGTGTTGGTCGTAGCCTTTGTGATAGCTTTGGTTTCTTGTATACCTGCGGTGAGATTAAAGACCGGTTTCGAAGAAGTTGAATTCATGTTATCAACCACCCCATCATTCACAACATCTCTATTTTTGTTGGGGAATTTACCTTTGTCTTTGTTGGACAATGATGAATTTTGCTTGTTATCTTTATATAAATTCAATTCTCCTTTTTAACCATGAAGGCTTCTATTCTCATAGCCTATTTTATCATACTATCAAAGTTAAGGGGACCTTGAAGTTGGACTTGATACCCGAAGCCAGGGGTGAGATTATCCAAAAATATATCGAGTTTCTCAGACTTAGGTATTTTGAAAGGGTACTTTGTGCAAAGTTGTCTCCATCTTTGGAGAAACATCAAGAATGGTTCCCCTTGCTTCTGTTTAAGGTTGTAGAGATCCCTTATGTTAACAGGATGTTGAACATTATGAGAATAGTGTTGCATAAAAACATTAGTAATCTCGTCAAAAGTTTTGATGCCAGTGGGCAATCATGAGAACCATTCCATAGCAGGTCCACCTAAAATTCATGGAAAAAGATGCATCAAATACATTTTATCATGTATACACTCCATTGATAAGGCACCAAATTCTCTTAAATGATCTTGGGGATCCAAGGTACCTAGGTACTTGTCATACTTTGGGAGCTCTACACCTTTGGGAAAAGGTTGCATAACAATACTCTTATCAAATGGAAAAGGACATATACTTTCCATTGTGAACTGTTGCATAGGTTTGTCCTTATCTTTCATAAGTTGGCTAAGTTGTCCTTGCATGTCATGAATTATCTTATGCAACTTAGAAGCTTCAGTTTCCTCTTCTTTAGCGACAAGTGTATCCAATTGGGAGTTCACGGGTAATTTGACTCCTTGATTTGCTAAATGTAGGAAATATTTTTCTTTGTCTTCTGCAAGGAGTATCTCCATCATTTTAATAAGAGCTTTATTAGACTTTACTATGTCTATATCATTCTAAGTGATAGGGTCATCATCGTTGCCAAGAATTTCATAAATACTTTGAGTTTGGTCTTGACCCTAGTGTTGTTCTTGACCTTGTTCATGTTGAGATTGGTCATGACCTTGTGTGTAATCGAAAGGAGATGTCATATTGTTAACGTGAGATTGTTCCATATGCACTCCTTCAGTATGAGAGTGAGAACTCGTAGATAATGTGCTCTTTGGTGAATCAAAAGGATTGAAATGTGAAAAAGGATCACTAAGGCAGCGAGGGTCATTAACAGGATCGACCCAAATAGATGGCTTCTTTGAGATAAATGGGTGATGTTGATCTTGAAACAATAGATTAGAACAAAACTAAAGCACTGGCTTCGGATTCAAAATTGGGTCTACACTGAACGGGGGAGAGGAACATGACAATCCCTCTTGATTATCCACTTGAATAACAGGTTCAGAATGAGCTTTCCCTTGATTGTGAGGTTTACTTTTAACTACTTCAGAACTACGTATAGGAAAGATAGTACCACTCCTAGTCATAACAGGCATAGACAAAGCTGATATGAGAGGAAACTTAAGATTTGACTCAGAAATCTATCTCTAAAGGTATCAAAAAATACAAGGTAATAGGCTAGAACAGCCAAGGTATGAGATGCACCCGACACGAATCGTCAGAGGTATGGCTAGAATATCAGAGATATGACTATCATGTCACAAGGTACAAAACATAAGAGATAAGACAAAGACAAAGAGACAAGACAAGTTTGATTATGAATTAGTCAGTTTACAACTCGAAACAACTAGTTTGAGTTCGCAGACAACGAAGGAACAAGCAATCAAATCCAGACAAGAGGTAGATAAGGCAGATACACAAACTTAGTTTCAAGGTAAAGACCAAGTTTTGAGACAGAGTGAGAAATATTATCTAACAAGATATCTAGGCTTAGGACAGTTTTAAGATGATATAAATCAATAATCTTTGTTGCAAGGTGACAAGCATTCGTTTAAAAACACAAAGTTTCAATCAGGTAGTGATGCAAATAGTACTCAAAAATAATTCCACCAAGGACAAAGAAACTTGGTAGAAACATGGGAGTCTTTGTTTGAATGATAAAACAAATAGTTTAAGACTCAAGAACAAACACTCAATTATCCCTACAAAGAAAATTGGTTGAGAAGACAAAATATGTGCCCCGCTGTCTTATGTGTATGTGTTCACCTCACACAGTAGTGTCACCCTCGAAAGAGCGCCGGTGTTTTTGGTGTTTCCAAGGACTAAGTATATATGTTCAAAGGTAACCCTTAAACAGGGGCCAATGTCATATACCACTTCAAACATCCAGGTTCACACCTATGTCGAGAATCTAGGGGAGAGATTCTTCCCTCTCCCTGCGCACAGATTATGCCTCCTTTCAGAGGTGAGCCAGGTAGGCATCTAACTAGGAGAGTGTTTAATAGGCTTCCATTCACAATAACCTCTGGTGCCTCTAATACAAAGATGGGGCCTCACAGCCACACCAACACTTGTAAGTCACACACCCTTACAAGCAAGGCTGGGAGTGGTGCTGCTCAGTATGACAAACAAGGATTTATCATGATGATAGTCGAAATCAATGAGAAAGAAGTTACTATGGCTTTGGATTCTTTAGACTACAACAAAGTAGAATTTATTAGAGTGAGGTGGAATCACTGGTGAAAGGTGTGTACTCACTTGGGTCATTCCCAGAGGTTCAACTTCCGGCAGGCCCTCTAAAGGTGACTCAACTTGGTTCGGATTCAAGGGTTTGATTTTCTGATTCTCTCAATGAGAGAAGTGTAGACACCCTAAATTGTCCTTTTTCATTTCTATATTAATTTAATTAATATTGCCTATAACAATATAGTTAATTCTTATAGATTAACTATATTTGTTATATTCGACTATTTATTTAATTTTATTAAATAAATTCATCACCTTGTATTTAAATTTAATTTAAATACTATCTTTAATATATTAAAATTTATTTTAATATATGTTTTCTCCATATTTATTTTAAATAAATTTTATTTATTTAATCCCTGCATTTTCTCTAAAATTCTTCTAAACCTCATTTAAATTAAATTAAATTAAATTTAAATCTTGCTTCTCCTTGCTTTTGGCTAAAATCAGTCTAATCACACTTAAAAGGTAAATAAATCCATTTTAGCCTTAATCACTTGCACACACGTGTGACTTGAAAAGTCAACTCCTCACTTTAACCACTTAATCCTAGCCACTCATTTCTTTTGCCTCTTAATCTCCTTCACTCCCACCAAAACCCTACCTAACCCTCAATCTCAGCCACTGATTTTCCACCTCTTAATCCTAGCCATCCATTTTTCATAGCAAATCCATAAAAGGAGGCCTCACTCCTCATTTTCAACTAATGAGAACTAGTTTTTGTGAGAATAACTAGCTAGTGATTGCATTTTAGAGCATTTTTCTTGACAATTTCTTAGTACTCATTCTATTTAGTTTCTTATGAGCATTAGATCATCTAGATATTACATGTTAGATAGTGTAAATAAATCTTAGGTTATTTCATCTTGCATCTTCATTCTAGATTCACTATTGCATTCTCAATCTTCATCATGTGAAGTTTGGGGCAAGTTCCTCATACTTGTCCTCAATCCCTTCACCATCAGCTAGCTTGCATCATAGTGAGATTTTATCGCATTGTGTTGGGAGAGAACACCCACAAAATCTCTAAGAGAAAATCAAACGAGTCTTGGGTGCACTCATTTTGGCTCATCAGAGGTTGTAGTGAAGATTAGGCTGTATTTCAAGTTCTTTGCATGCTCTTAATATTTGTTATATCTTGTATATGCATGTTTTGACTTGTTGTGCAGCGGCAGGTATTTTCATTACATACAAGAAGAGCATACTTCTCTAGCTTTGCACCTTAGCTAACCACATCAAGCATGTTCATCACCGAGATAGTTTCACTCCACCAAATCTACAAGTCTTTGGGTTTCTGATTCTCTCAAAGAGAGAAGAACATAATCCCCTAACAAGTAGAAGTGCTAAAGATTCACTTATCTTGCTTTGCTTCCCCAAGTATCCATCATGCTAGCAACATCTAGGTCTTGGATTCATCCATGGGCATCACTTCCATGTAATGAAGAGCCTATTACCCTACTTTTCTATCGGGATCCTTACGAAATTTTAACAAAGCCCTATTTAGACTATGTGAATGAAAAATAGTAAACAAACATGACGTTTTAATAATGTATTTGGCTATCGTCCTGCAAGTAAATCATTGGAATGTTTTAATCTTTGACAAGTGAACCTGCAAACCATTGTTATGTTGCAGCAGAAAACCATAAACAGAAAAATCAGAGCAGAAAACAGAGGTCAGAATAGAGAAATAACAGATTAAAAATTTTGAATTTTAAACGCCTGTCTGTAAAAGTTCACGTGAGAAAGTACTTCAACATGTGAAAGCAAGTGCTTCAACGTGCGCAAGAAAACTATTTCTTCGTGCAAGAAAGTGCTACAGGAGCAAATCTTCATGCGGCTCAAAGTAAAACTTTGTGGGAGAATCCATACCAGTGCAGTACGGACGTACAACAGATCTTGGAAAACACAATCAACAGATTTGAAAATGAGGCCAGAAATTTATTTTTTCTACCCCACGGTGGGCGTCAAAATTTTATATGTTGAATGTAGACCTCTGAATTCAACACAAACACAACATAGTCTTTACACAATCGCTCAATTCACAAAGAAAAACATGAATTGTTTGTTCTGCAAATTTGATTGAGGTGACCTGTTGCCTCCTAATTAGTTTTGGATGTTGAGTTTTACCCTCAGAATGAGAGCCAACAACCTAACCATTGCTAACATGGAGGATTTT
>MU228107.1:382010-397819 GCA_018584345.1 Thuja plicata
GAATGTTCATTTCAGTGTCAAAGTTGGCCAAAAAGTGGGACACAATTTTGTGGGATCACCCATCAAAGAACTCATTACTTTTGTAAAGGAAGAAAAATGATTGTTTTGATTTAGTTAGTTTTATTAGAGTTTGATTGTGTATTTCCCTAACCTTTACATTAAGATTGTAATTTTTGTATTGAAATGTGGTTACGAGGAAGATAAGACGTCCCACCTTTATCCCCAAATGCACAAATGAAAGATCCAAGTTGATCAATCCAAGAGAAGGATTAATGTATAAATGATCAACCATTTGGAAATGAGAGTAAAGAAGAAGTTCTTAAATTATGTTAATTGATTGTATAGATATGATATATGATAGTAATTGAAAAGGATGAGAAGAAGAACCAACCTTAAAGTATGGCAGATCAAAGAATGCTATTTTCTGAGGTCTGTAGACTGTTTCTAGAAAATCTAAAGTATGATCCGGAACTGGAACACAAAGACGAACAAAACCCAAAAATATTTTTTGGACTCAACACCGTCTTATGAAAAAGGTAAACCTTGACCCAAAAATGTCACCCCTGACCTAATAATGTCAACCCTTTCCTGCACAGCGTCGACAGAAAATATGTTCATGGAGTCCAAAAGAAAGTCGAAAAGGGTATCCAGATCTGAGTCCAAATCTGCAGTCCCAAACCTGTACCTACAAGAAAAAGAGGTTTGTTTGTTCTGGGGGAGGGGTTTGCCTTAGTAAAACCCTGATTGAGGAATTAACCTTGAAATCAATAAAGTATAGAATGCTAGCAAGTAGTAGAATTGAATCTAATAATGAAGCTATGATATTGAATAGATATGCAATTGTAATTCAAATGTAGCAAGTATGTAAGTATGAAAGTTTGGAATCAATAAAAACCATAAACCTCTATGATTGTATGCTTGGAATCCACCTTGAAGAAGTAATTAAAGATTCTTGAGGATGCACAAAGGATCTTGAAGGAAGATCACACCACCAAGATGGCTAGATCTAGAGTTTGAATGACGAATCTTTAATGCTTGAACCTAATCTCTTCAAAGGCTTGAATACTCGAATCCTTGATCTTCAATGGATAACTTGAATGCTTAAGGGGGAATACTTGAACACCTTGATAAATTGAAAACATGTAGAATAATGGATCCTTGAACCTTTTTCTTCTTGACAAAATCTTGGTTAGAGAATTTTTGCACTTAGAAGACTTAGAGAAAATGAGAGGAGAAAGCTCCCTTTTAGATGAAACTAGGGCACAATCTTCTAAGGAGTCTGGCATAGGAGAATTAAATTCCCATTAAATCATTCACCCCTATGAGAGGACCTATATTAAATATAATTTAGGAATCAACACTTCGGAACTTGAAATAGCCGACCCGGAAGTGGGAAACAACTTTTTGCAAAGACCGACATCTGGAAATTGTGGGACCCTGAGATTTGAACCCTGTGTCAAGGTCAAGGTTGACCTTGACCTAGGTTAGGGTTGATTTTGACCTTGACCTAGGTCAAGGTTGAGGTCAACATAGACCAAAAAGGTCGACCCTGACCTTGAGGTCCAAGATCTTAGGTCTGCAGTCGAGAATGCAGAAAACTGGATGGAAAGAAGTGGACATAAAGGAAGAATAGGAGGAAAACAAGGTCAAAGATTAGAAACCCATTTAAGGTGCCTAATATGACCCCAAACCACCTACTCAGAAGGATAAACTAGTCTACCATGGAAGTGCTTCCATTTTCTAACTATACAACTTTGAATTTAGAAATTGCTCATATTCGTACAAGGTCATTCATGTGCAAGTCTTTATTTTTAGTAGTGGTTATTCCAAGTGTTCTTTTATAGGTAGGGATGAGGCATGTTTTTAGGTCACTTTTATTAGTTTGCATTTTTTTAGTTGTTTTAGAATACATGTTCTTTAAATTTCATTTCTTTCAATTTTTAAATAACTTAGGGATAGGTTTACTTAAAAGGATTTATTTTTGGAAATTTTTATTGGAATTTCTTAATATTATAAAAACTTTGTACAATGTAAGTTGTTTGGGAAAAAAATGTTTTCAAGAATATTTGATAGTAAATTTAAGTAGTTGAAATATTATTTATTACAATATCTCTACATTTTTATTACTATGTTTGTAATTTCATGGATTGAATAGACTAGTTCAAGTTTTGTAATGATGATATTTATCAATATACCCCTTTAGTTGATCATATATTTTTAATATTTTAATTTGAATCTTTTTAATGAAAGACAAAACATACTAGATTGTTCATCAAATTAAAATGGGAAACTCATTATAAAACAAAAATATAATATGATGTAATATATATACTTTCTATCCACAATATTTACAATGAGTTCTAAGATGGTTCATATTCAAGTTAAATGACATTATGTTTCTTTTTGGATTCATCCAAGAAAAACATTGACACACTCTTCAACTCAAGTAAAATGAAATGTAAAATTTTTGACTAAAAATAATTCCTACAACACATGATTGCAATTATATAGCTACATACTCGCATTTTCCAACTAAAAGTACATTCTAAGAAATACAAATACTTATAAAGATGGATATGTTACACAAAGAAAAAAATGCCTTTGTAAATTAAATTAAAAAAATAGTATAAAGTCACTATCCTTTAGTTTTATCAAGCTTACAAAATCATTGAAAATAATTTAAGATCCCTCAACAAATATAAATGGGTGAATAGATCCATTCATTGATCATGATCTATTACTTAACATAAAACTGTATCCTAAACAATTGATCAGTTATCCTCCAACATGGAGGTTAGAGGATAAATATACTTTGAATTTGAATGGTGGACAAAAAAAATCTGTTTGGCTAGAGAGAGATCTAGTTTAGAGGTCACGTTGCATATTCATTTATAATGGATTTGAATTTGTGTAAGTGTGAACATTAAATTTTAATTATATAATATTTGATGAAGTAAAATTACACTATTCACAAAACTAAGAGGAGGATATGAAATCACTTCATGAATGTCACATGGGTAGAGATTGGAAAGATAGATAAAAATAGAAACATGGGTACAACCTACAAGTAGAAACAAATAAACAAACGAATAAGTAGCTAGAGAAGTGTCAATGAAAGGGGATGGGTCACAATCATTCTTCTTCCCATATACATCAGCGGGGTCATGATTGTGGTGTCGAAGGGACCAACATTCCTTTGTATTATATTATTCTTTGATCTCCTTTCTAGTTAGATAGATATCTAGGGAAAGTCAACAAAGCCACTTGAAAGAGTTGGGCCACCTAGTAGGGCATTTAAAATTTGAACCACCACGAGGTGGAAAAATTGAGCAGTGATGCTGAAAATATGTCCCACCACTAGAGTATCGATGAGAGGCCTAAGAATGAGACAAATGACAATAGTGAGAAGAGGAATTACTGTCACACTAGTGACCATGGGGTAGAAATCACTTAGTGCTAGAAAAAATATCCAATGGAAATTTTACAACCATACAAGGTGAATTACCCTATTGCTATAATAAATCTTTCAAGTGGGCCACCCCAAGGGCCACCTTATTTCTATTTGTATCTGTAGCATGACATTATTATATAGATACTCTATAATAAAAAGGAACATTAATATAAATAAATTTGTGAGTAAATAAAATGGTATTTTTGTATTTCCTTAAATTGAAAATAAATTACATTCTAAAAGCATGCCATATTTGAATAAACTTGTAGGAATTCAGAGAAAATGTTCTAGAAAGACCCTATGTAAAGGGAAGGGGTTAGGACTAAAGGGTCAAAAGATGTCATAAATCTAAGACAATAATTAGGCTCTCCTACAATTCCATAAGATATGTATGAAAGTCTTTGGTTTTCCACAAGAAGGAAAATGGGAGTCTCGCACACCTAGATGCTAGAGGTGAGAGCCCATCAACAAGCCCTAGAAAAGAATACATTAGGAAAAATGAGCCAATTTAGGCCTAGCAATGGTAGATCCTACAATGATAAATTTTTAACACTTGGTGGACTAAGAAGAATACAACTACCAAGGCTATTTCAAAGTTGGCACCATAGGAAAGTAAGGAACTAGCCAATGGTAGCCCATCCTAGGCTTTTAGTTTCAAAAGGAAATTCATGGAAACAACTACTAATGTTTCCAATGTAGCTTTATGTAATAAATTCTAAGATTTTTTATCACCAAAACCACTAGATTGAAAGTCTATCAATCCAGGTGATTTAGGTGGAACGGGGCTTAAAAATATTTCCAAGTGATAAGATTCATAGTGGCACTAGAAAAGGATCTTGGGTGTGAATTTTGTATTGTTGGAAATGTAGAGAATGAATTCCAAGAACCTGAGCTAAAGGAAGACTCTTGGCATAGAGAAGTAGAGACCAAAAAATATTGTGCTGGTTTTAACAGAGTCCATCACAAAAATAGGTGCCATCCCAGTGGAGCCAAGGCTCAATAGCTTTCCAGGCGTACCAAATTCTCTAGGATAAAAAAGTACCCTGAATTTAGACTTCATATTTTATAATACAAAGGTTTTGAAATCCAATCCCATCCTAGGCTAGTCTATAAACTAGGTATCCTAAAGAAATATTGTTCCTAAGGAGAATTTTACATGCCTCATTGTCATAGATGGCACAAATAGTTTATTTCACACACAAGGTTAGACCTCTTTTATACCTCTAGATTCCCTTGGGAGACAAAAATAATCCCAGGTAACTATATGATATCTATGACGGTATGATCGTAACTTTTTAAAATTGCATTTTGATGGAGCCTAGCAGGAATAATAATAAACATGGGTGGCAGTGAACACTTTTGAGAAGATCTAAAATTTACCAGCCAAAGAGAGGGGTTTGGTAATCTAGTAGGTAAAGTTTTTCTATATATGGGATAGCACAACATTGTAGAGGTCAACAAATAATCCTTGGAAAGAAAAAGGATTTCTTATAAATTAAAATATCTCACCATAATAGATCCACTTAAAACCATAATGGAGAATATAGGGATGGTAAAAAAGGAAGGATTGTATGTAACACTAGGTTTTGTACCATTGAATCACTGGCCTAGAAGCCTAGCACAATGTATCCATACACTAAAGATTACTTGAAAATTATATTTGTCCTTAAATATAGTGCAAAAAAGAATCATCAACAAAGTGGTCATTGACAAGTGGAGAATATCACTTAGGAAGGGAAATTCCTCTAACCCATCTCACATAAATGACAAAGGCTACAAGATACTCGAAGCCTTCAATAATGAGAATATAAAAAGAGGGGAAAAAGGGAAACCTTGGAAAATAGATCTGACAAGGTCGAGGTGTTATATTTATGATCATTAATGGTGATAAAATCAAAGACATCTCCAAAAAGTATATGCATAGATTGAATGAGACAAGGCCCAAACCCTAAGGCTTTGAGCATAACCAAAATAAAGGGTCATTCGATACGATAATATGTCTTACTTCAAAATTAAGTTTGTAAAAACCACATTCTTCTTAGAGAAACAAGCTCATTCCATACCTTCCCAAACATAAATAATATTGTCCAGGATGAACCTAGACTTCATTAAAACAAGTCTATTTAGGATGCATAATTTATGGGATAATGTGGTGGATTTTAAGTGCAAGAGCTTAGTCAACAATTTGGTAAGATACATTGAGCATAGGTTACTAGTTTCACACAATTTTCAAACCTCTAGCTTTAGCTATGAATTTTATGTTCCCTTTATTGATTAGCTAACCAAAGATTCAGAATGAAAAGCTTCTAGGTAGACCTTATGAAGGTTAGAACCAACAAAGGGCCATAGGGTTTTGTAGAATTCCTAAGGAAAGCCATCACAACCATGCAATTTTTTCATCTTCCATGGAGGAAACAACTTCATTTTGATCCTCAATGATTAATAGTTTATCGCAAAACAACTTCTAAGAATTTGAAAGTTAACAAGAGATGGCCACAAGAAAATCCCTTAGGGGTTTTTCTCCAGTAGGGGAATTCCCCTACATAGTGAATATCCTCCCATAATGTCTGAAAAAAGGGTTGAATAATTTATGAAAGCTCAAGAATACCAAGTGACCTTATTTAATTAATTTGATTCTAGGAGAGGAATCATAAGCTCTAAGGGCCAAGTAAAACTCTTTAGAAGCTCAAATACCCACCTTGAGTCAATGAAGCTTGGCCTTAATTTGAGCTTCTCTAGTAGTATGACTATCAATAATTTTCTTTTGATGGGAGAGGTAAAAATTATGGACCTGCAAGTGAGGCAAGAAAGTGTTTGCAACCAAATCTTTAGAGGCCGCATGCAAATATCTGGTATTTGCATCATAGGACTATTGGTGATACATGGAAAGATTCTTGACATAAATGCAAACAAATATTAGGGTTCAGAGAATGACATCATTCCACAAAATAATCCAACTAATTGGTTTAGTGGGATGCAGCTCAAGATTTCAAAGTGGTTGAATTAGGTGATAGTAGGTTGGTGATGTGGAAATGACATATTAAAAAGTAATTACATTTTATAGGGATCCATATGAGTTGTTTGTCATTCAATGCTGAACTTGATGGGATAGTGGTATAATAAAGTGACCTATGAAAGAGGTGGGAGATCTAGGACTTGATTTCCTCCAAAGGAGAAAAAAATATTGAGCCAAGATCATCCCATGATCAAGCCTATTAAAAATTCTATCAAGACCAAATCTGAAATTAGACCAAGTGTGCTACATAAAATGAGAATGGAAACAATTGAGATTGGGGTCAAAAGCCCCTAGTTTATCATGCATGTAAAACTAGGCCTCATGTTCTCTAGGTGTACATTGAAAAATAATAATAGCTTCCTCATCAAAGGTCACCTCAACCATATTGAAATCCATACACATAACCAAAGTGATAGGTAATAATAAATCAGGTATCCATCACCACAATTAAGATTTATCAATAACATCATTCAAAGAATGAACAATAATGACCCTAAAAGAATAATTTCCCATTGACACGATCACCTAGATTACTCTCTATATATGATTCAAGACATTATAAACAATAGAAGAATTCCATTAAAGTAAAAAAAGAATAACAAGAACTCCTCAACTAGCTTTATGATTAGAAGCAAAAGATAAACCATTCAGACAAATAACACAACATATAGTAGTTAATACAAAACTTGTAATCCTAACTTGCTGAAGATAAAAAAAAACACATTAGTACCATGATATATTTGGTAAGTATCCCTTATAGAATACTTCCTAGTGAGGTATTTTATACCTCCTCATTCCATGAGATATAATTCATGAGTCAAACACTTAATGCCATTCACATCCCAGAGAGAGGATAAGCTATTCTACGAGAATTCTGAAGCTGGTCAAAAAATAAGGTAAGATACCCTTGGAATCACCAAGAATTATTTTGGACCTCCATCACCAAATTCCTCCCACCTAGGAGGTTTGTGAGAGTGGTGCAAAGAAGGGAGTTGAGAAGAAACTATTGAAGCAACTTGGGGAGTGTCAACCCACATAGAAAAGGAACTACTCTCAGGTAGAATATTCTCCTGATCCTCAGGGTTTGAAAACCAAGAACTAGTGGGTTATATCTTAGGCCATGACCTTGTTTGAGCTATTTATTGTACTTATAAATGCTATACAACTAAATTAGATTGCTTCCAGAAAAATATTGGGTTTATTTTCCTTTGCAAACTATCGTAGTCCATCGTCCATCTATTTTATCACCCTTAGAGGATTGAGGAGCGGTTGTCTTCTTCTATGGTAACTTCATCCTAGGATCAACAAGTGTGAAATCCTTAACCTTGTTCTTAGAAGATTAGAACTGATAGAAGGTATAAGATAAATTCAAATAAATCACTCTTTGAAAGAAGCATTGACTAGCAACTTGAATATCAATGGTCCCTTTGAGGGCACGAGATAAATTGACTTCTACACAAATCCTTTTTGGGGCTGACCATGGTAAAAATAGTTAGGTTCATGCAAACCACCCTGCCAAGGGTTTGAGCAATAGTTTGTAGGAATGGCCAACATGGCAAAGGCAGACCCTAAAACTCTATCCAAATAGGGACTTTGAGTTATTTCTCATCCTAGATAGCAAAGTATCATGACCATGGATGGAAAACTAGAAAGTTATTTTATTATTATTGATTATGTAAACTATTTGAATGCAATATAAATAATTAAATTTTTTTTTTTTTTATATCAAGATAAATTCTAATTAGTATACCTATTATTTATTGCTTGTTAATTAGAATCTAATGACAAAAATGATATATAAACAATAAATTAAACTTGAACTATTAAATATTATTTAAAATATTAGAAAGTGATTATAATATCTCAAGAAATAGGTATGGATGTTTTAAAATTGAACTTACATTATTTTACTTTCCTAAGACCTTATAATAGTATTAGAACTAGTGGTCTTTCTAGCCTACTTTTTCATAACTAATTTTTGCATGTTGAGGTTTTAATCTAGTATGGTGATAAATAAACTAAATCTCATCCAAGGAAAAACAAAAAAAAAATGTTTATAGAAAATCAAAAGATATTATATACCCTTACAAAAAATTAGAAATAACAAAAACACATATTGTAATATCAAATTTAAATTAATTTCCCACACACTATAAATATTTTGTTTAAATTAACATTTATATGTTTCTTTGGCATTGTTGAAAGAGGACAACATGACAATTTGATGAATACATATTGCAACTTTAACTCTAACTATAACTCTAACCCTAACCCTAACCCTAGCCCTAACCCTAACTATAATCCTAACCCTAACCATTACCCTAACCCTAACCCTTACCCTAATCCCAACCCTAACCGTAACCCTAACCTTAACCCTAACCCTAACCCTAACCCTAAACCTAACCCTAACCATAACCCTAACCAAAAGCCATAACCATTCATCCTAACTATAAATCACTATTACCCTAACCATAACCCTATCTCTAACCCTAAACCTAACTCTAACTCCAATTGTAACCCTAACCCTAACCATAAAAATCACCTTAACTATATCTCTAACTCTAACCCTAACCATAAAAATCACCTTAACTGTATCTCTAACCCTAACCCTAACCCTAACCATAAAAATCATCTTGACCCTAACTGTAACTCTAACCCTAACCCTAACCATAAACTTAAATCTATCTCTAATCCTAACCCTTACCATATCTCTAACTGTAACCCTAACCCTAAACCAAAACATAACCCTATCTCTAACCCTAACCCTAATTCTAACCATTAAGATGATACTTATCCTACCTGTCACCCTACACCCTCTTCCTAAACCATACATCCTAACCATTAAATTACCCTAACCCTAACCCCATCTCTAACTCTAACCCAAACTCATAATCATACATCCTAACCATAAATAATCACCCTAACTTTAACTCTAACCCTAACTCTAACCTTAAAAATCACCCTAACTATAAGTATAACTCTAAACGTAACCCTAACCATAAAAATCACCCTAACCCTAATGCTAACCCTAACTCTAGCCCTAACCCTAAACCTAACCCTATCTTTAACCCTAACCCTAATCATAACTCTAACCATTAAGATGACACTAACACTACCCCTCACCCTACACCCTATTTCTAAACCATACATCCTAACAATAAAAACTACCCTAACTCTAAACCTAACCCAAACCCATTATTGTACATCGTAACTGTAAACATCACTATAACCCTAATTATAATCCTAACCCATAACTATAATTATAACTCTAACCCTAACCCAAACCCATAACCATACATCTTAATCATAAAAAATACCCTAACTATAACTCTAACCCTAACCCTAACCGTAAAAATCATGATAACCCTAACTGTAGCTCTAACCCTAACCCTAAACCTAACTCTAACCCTAACTCAAACCCATAACCATACATCCTAACCATAAAAATAATCATAACTTGAACTATAACCGTAACCCTAGTTATAACCCTAACCCTTTCTCCAACCATTAAGATGATACTAGTCCTACCCCTCACCCTACATCCTTTTCCTAAATTCTCCATCGTAACCCTAACCCTAGCTCTAACTCTAACCCTAGCCATAAATCTAACTTTAATACTAACCCTAACTCTAACCCTAACCCTATCTTTAATCTTAAGACTAAACCTAACCCTAACGCTAACTCTAATGTCCCTAACCCAAATCCATAACCATACATCCTAACCGTAAAAAACACCCTTCTAATTCCAACCCTAACCATAATCCTAAATCTAACTCTAATCCTAACCCAAATCCACAATCGTACATCCTAAGCCTACAAATCACTCTAACCCTAATCCTACCTCTAACCCTAACCCTAACCCTAATCATAAAACTCTCTCTAACCTATCCCTCACCCTAAATCTAACCCTAACCGAAACCCATAACCATACATCCTAACTGTATAAATCACCCTTATCTAACTCTAACCCTAACCCTAACCCATAACCATACATTCAAGTCTTAAAAATTTATCCTAATCCTAACCCTAACCCTAACCCTCACCATAAACCTAACCCTAACTCTAACTCTAACTCTAACTTTAACCCTAATGCTAACCATAACCATTAATCATAAAATGTCTACCATGTTGATTTTTTTTCAAATTATAAACTATCGCAAAGTGAGAGGACTTGGATGTAATGTCAGAGTATATAAAGCTATAAAGATTAAAATGGGGGAATAATCAAAGTTTTGTTAGATATTATAGTTAACAACCGCTCTCACAAATAAGTATGTAAAATGTGGAGGACTCCGAACAGATTCATTTGACAAATGATTATCACCATGAATTGAAAGAAAGACAGAATGCCTGGAAGTGGAAATGATGAATAACAAATGGTTATTTTCAATTAAATGAATACAATAATTGATTGATATCACCTAGAAAAATGAAAAAAGGGCAACTGAAACAAATAAATTGTTCATAAGCGAAACAAAAACTAATATAGAGTTGTAACTGAGATTTGCTGAATAATTTCTAACTAGTTGTGTAGACTAATCCTCCTTTAACCTCTTCTTTTTTAATGCTTGCTTGGTTGATTTATACATTCAACTACAACTAAGGTTTTCATTTTAGATTCTTCCTCAATAGATATATCCATCATAGATGCCAGTTGCAATGATCCAAGTGTTATGAGTAAAAGGCCAAGATATCTTGAGCTTGCTCTTCATATTTGAAGTCATACTGTTTGGAGTCGTCAGCAGACCAGACAACTATACCCTCAAGCTTCCCTCTTTTCTTTAACTCTTTGCATGCGTCAAAGAATCCCTTATCTGGTTGCAGGCCATCTGAATCGCTATCTGTGGTGAAGCTGCTCAATAATTTCCCGCCCTTATAATTAGAGGCTTGAGTGTCGAAATACTTGACAAACTGGTTGACAGCGGTTCTCTTATCGTAGGCATAGAACTGAAAATTTACATAGTCTATAGATCGACCATATTTATTCAAAAGTGCCTGATAATGAGACTGCACTGGGCCCTCATCTTCATACGGAGCAATGGACGCCATGGTGATGATATTTTTCTGCTTCAGCTGATCGATCAACTCCCCAAGGCATTTAGCAAATGTAATGGGATCTGAAAAGTCAAAATGCTCGTAGTCAATGTCGATGCCATCAAGATGGTATTGTTTGATTATTTGAGAGAGAGAAGACACGGCATTTCTAACCCATGAAGACACAGAAGATGGTTGCAACTGTACATATGTTTTATCCTCTCATGCCACGTCACCGACTAAGCTAACGACAAACTTCACATTCTTTTGCTTCGACTTGATTTCCAACACGTCCGGAGGGCTCAGATTATTGGTGTCCCAGAAACATTGAATTTTCCGTTTGTTGGAGAGGGAGAATGTGCAGAGGTCACGTACTCGATGGAAAATGATAGAATAAAATGGACCTCAATGTTGTCATTGATTGGCATATCGGATAATGTATTCCCTCAAGCGGCTGCTGTTACCACCTGCACAGAATTGTTGTGAAGTAAAATTAAGCGTAATTTAAGCGGAAATAGTTTTTAGAAACCTGAAACAAAAATCATGATAAGAAGGTATCTGTTAGGTAGTTTGGTATACGAAATATTTCGACCAAAAAGTATCGTAAACACGAAAGCTTACACAGTGACGTAGGGAGAAATAACAAAATCAGGGAAATGTAGATCTTCCTGTAAAACTCCATGGTGGCTGGGTTTTAAAACTGAATACAGCTTCACGGAGAGAAGAGTGTTGTGGGCAGTTTAAAGAAGGAACGCCTTCTTTTATAAAGAGAGTATTGTTTGTCTGCTCTTGTCAAATTTTTTATTTTCATGAATGCATCTTCATTTCTAATGCTTAAGTAAAGGAAAAGACACGAGAGGCAGCGGATTAGACGACACAATATGAACATAATGAGTTGCTTTCTCAATTCATTTTTCTTGACAGTCTGTCGGAGCATAGGATGGTAGTTGAATTTTATTCAAACGTACTCTCGGTACTATCTATAACAATTGTGGGCAACGAAGCACATTATTTATTGTGTATGTTTGTTATGGCCCTGGAATCTTTATACAGATGGCTTAGTGTGAGAAAGCAAACACCATTGCCGACCTACACCTACAACAATGAAATTCACTGATAAGATAATTGGATGGAAGCGGAATAGTGGAGCCGTTTCATCTTGGACTTTTGTTTAACGGAAAGGAAAGAGTGGGTCTCTTATTATTCAGAATACGTTGATTGTTGCATTGGACCTATAAGTAATTCTTAACTCATATTTCTAGTAAGGTCTCATTTGCTATTTTGTTATGGCTTGCAAACTATTCAGCCTTCAACCATGTTGTCTACCTAGATTTCAATTGTGTTGTCTGAGTTTCAGTCACCCCTTTTTGGCATTATGGTCATGTCAAGTCAGTCTGTTCAGTCTAGGTCTAAGTCTTTTACAGGTAGGAAATCTTTGCCAGGCTTCTCTTCCATTGCCTTTTGTTCTAAGCCGGGTGGGATGTTTTCAGAGTCTCATTAATTGGGTAGGTTGTAGCACCCTATCTGGCAAAGATTATGATCTTTCAATTGATGATCTTTTCAACAGATGGAATGATGTTTGGGAGTCATAAGTTTTAGACATTCAAAAGAACTAAGAGAGATTCTTCATGTAATGGAACCAGCATTGAATCATTCAGGTTTCTACTTCATATCACCGTGTGAACAATCCATTTGTGGTAGAGAAATAAAGTTTGCAGTTGAATATATCGAGCTAGGTGCAGATTGAAGATTGGTGTGGATCGATCCTACGGGTCTCAACGATCCTAATGCAACAAACGGCGAGCAATTTGGTTAAGAGGTGAGCGAGCACGAGTTCGGCGGGATTTCATAAATCACCTTCTTCATGGCGGAAATCTACCTTAGTTGGTAATTTTCCGCAAAGAAGAACTTTGCCTTGTGCGGGTTTCACACTTGGTAATTTTTCGCAAAAGGCAGAAGAGAAGAAAGAGCGCTATGGTGGACCCCACAACCGGCTTTCGAAGCACTTTTTCTATTTTCTGGGTAAGAAAGACACAAAGCGGAGAATTGGATTTCACCTTCTCCATGGTGGAATTCTACCTCAGTTCGTGATTTTCCGCAAAGGGCAGAAATTTACCTTGTGCGGGTTTCTCACTTAGCTGGTGATTTTCTGCAAGCTTAAGTATTATAAGGTGGGCCCAATTTATTAAAAACGAGAAGCGCTTTTTCAATTCTCCAAAAAGGAGAAGCTCTTTTCTAATTCTCTGAAAAGGAGAATCTCTTTTTCAATTCTTCGAAAAGGAGAAGCTCTTTTGGTATTTTCCGCTGAAAGCATTTAGTTTGGGATTTTCCGCCAATTGCATTATGGAAATTGATTTCTTATGAAATAACAACAAAAACTAGGTTGCATTTTCTTTAATACATCTAAGAAAGGATGAATGTCAGTTGCAGATCGTGTTAGCTGCTATTTACATGTTGGTAAAGTTTGAACATAAGCTGTTGTTTCGACTCCATGGCCCAATTGATTCAGTTCGATAATACCAGTTGGAAATGAAGAGTCCCAGATTTTATAAGTGACTGTTCGAGTTCTCAGATGTGAAAAGTCTTTCCCTTCGTATTCTGTCATTTTGTATTCGAAGAAGAGGGAAAGTGAAGGGCTCTTAGAAGCCTGATGTATTGTAAACTCTATAAATTCTGAAAGGAATTCAGTATACAGGGTCGGAAAACTTGATAATGAAGCGGGGTGATTCTATTTACAAAGCTGAATTCTTGTTTGTTGTTCCATTTTTTTCATAGTCTATTTGCATGGTGAATAAAAAGAACAGTTATAAGTGAAACTGATTTTTCTTAATGAATGCCATTTCATATCAGAGATTGTGGTGTGATCAATTCTAGTTGGTCTTTCATTTGTAATTCTTCCTCTGTTCACTCTTTATCTTAGTTGCATTTCTAAATGGAAAGTACACCTATGTTCTGAGACTGTGATTTCTTCCTAAATTCTATTTCTTGCTAAGCAATTGCAGTAACGGTGATTCCATTTGCTTTTCGTTATATAGGTCTGCTTCTATTCACCAAGTAGAACCTGCATTTCATAAGAGAGTAGGATAGGATTATTTTAGATGTTAAAATCAGGTCATGATCTATGATCAACATTCTACTGAGGGTTGTAGATTATCTTCATCTTATCTTTTCCTGAATTGTTTGTGCCTACAAGCAATTTGGTTAAAACTCATAAAGAATAAACTTGGTGATCGGTATAAAAACAAATTCATTGAAAATCATACACAATAAGGGAGTTGTACCTATCAATTCAGAGGGCAGTGATAGAAGACATACACTGACCCATTTGTTGGTAAACATCCTTTGTTCTTTCACCTTGGGTGTATTGAAGAGTCAAAGATTATAAATCTTAAGGGAAGACAAACTGTTAACCAACAGTTTTTGGTGACTCTGCTGGGGAAGATTTAGAACGAAAATATATCATAAGTTTTCTCAGAATTTTAAGGCATCCTGGATTCCAGATTTACCAGGAGTGCAAAACTGAAGGGAAAGATTGACCCAGTATACGAAGAGCTTAAAGAAGTCAATTTTCCTATTCTTGAAAATATTTATCGGAAAGGAAGGGCTAAGTCGAGAGAAGAAGTTGAAGATAATAAACCTGAAGAAATTCAATTGCCTCCTGAAATTCCTTTCAGAACAAAGAGAAGCAAATCTTCTTCACCCCCTGTTGGTAGAACTCCCATTTCTGCCACCTGTAATTCTTTGATTCTCCACGGTATTGCACTTCCTCTTTCAGTCTCATTTCAAGCTTCTCAACCAGACACAAGGTTACTAAACATGAACGTTCCTTGGGGAAATGCAATTGGGCCTCTAAACCTTGCAGTGAATCATGACTTGCCAAGAGCTTCAAGAAAGAACTTTCCCAAATTCAATGGTGATGGCACAGTATCAGCAGAACAACATTTGAGTGCATTTCAGAAAGCATGTAGTATGGTGAACCCTCAGCATGAGGATGTTGCAGTCAGAATGTTTGTGGATACATTGGTAGATGATGCAGCAGATTGGTTCCAAGACTTACCTACAGGCTATATTACTGGATGGGACACCATGAAGCTAATATTTGAAGCAAGATACAAGAGCACTGAAGATGCCCAAGTTCTCTTGTTACAATTAGCACAATTAAGAAAGAACCATCCATTTCCATGAGAGATTTTAATGCAAAATTCAATAAACTCATCAAAAGAATACCAGCTGCTAGTGCTCCAATAGGAGACAATCAGAAAACCTTCTACATCAGCTCCATGCCTCCTAAACTTGGTTATCAAATAA